>JAOYSI010009793.1:0-10716 GCA_025775065.1 Hiodon alosoides
ACCTGCACACACCTGCCTGTACGCTCTCATCTCCCACACCTGCACACACCTGCCTGTACGCTCTCATCTCCCACACCTGCACACACCTGCCTGTACGCTCTCATCTCCCACACCTGCACACACCTGCCTGTACGCTCTCATCTCCCACACCCCCCACACCTGCCTGTACGCTCTCATCTCCCACACCTGCTCTGCTGTTCTCTTCCCTCCGCCCATCACACGGGGTGCATGTTATTTCTTATACAGACCCCCGAGAAGAAGTCCAGTGACCAGAGAACGAGGAAGCGGAAAGGGGACCCTCCCGACGGCTGTCAAGGTGAGGGGCTCTGACATGTGTCCATCCGGGTTTTAAAAAAACAAGGGTGGTGATGCTAATTTTGTTCTGACCTCTTCATGCTCATAATGATCCTGTTCTTCAACTTCTCCTTCTCTTCAGGGAAAGGGGGAACAAGGGGACATAAAATTAGTGATTACTTTGAGGTACGTTATTAAGCTCGGCACAATGTAAATCTGGCCTCCCTCATGGGGGAGAAAAAAAAGCTTAAACTTCCCTCCGTATGGAGGTGCACCACACAAATGTAGGTAGCTTTGTAACATGGGGGGGTTGGGGTATCTTTTCTTGCACGTACTTCCACCTCTTCACCTTCGCCACCCCCCACATCCTTCTGCTTCATCACTTTGTATTACTCTCCCTTTCTCTCTCTCTCTCACTCAGTTTGCGGGTGGTAGCGGTCCTGGTACCAGTCCGGGTCGCAGCGTCCCGCCTGTGGTCCGTTCCTCCCCTCAACATTCCCTCTCTAACCCCCCAGCCTCGGTGAGCACCAGCTCTTTGTCAGTCTCTCTCACTCACTCTCCCCCCCCCCCCTGGCTTGGCCCAGGTGTAACAGATCAAATCTCCTCACCTCTCAACATGTGTCTGCTTCTGAACCTAAATGTTCAGGTGTCAGAGTTTTGGGATGATGTCAGTTAGTTATGTGAGGGATGGGCCGAACCGAACTGACTGACGGTAATCTCGTCTGTATTATGCAGTCACAGTACTGTGATTGACATGTGCGCCCGTTCTCTCCTTGCAGGTGCAGCAGGGGAGCCCGTCTTCTACAGGCTCTGCCAACACAGACCAATCCTCATGCTCCCTGAAGCCCAACTCGCTTCACACAGTCCACAAAGCCACACAGGTGCGGCCCTCTCACTGCGCTTTTGCCCAGAGCTGAAGTGTTTAGCCACAAACGCGTGGCTCAGTTTCGTCACTGTAACAGAGCTTTCTTCTAACCCCGGGGTGTCACCCCTGCAGTCTGACCTCACCGTAGAGAAGCTCACCGCCTTGGAGAACAATAAAAACTCCGACCTGGAGAAGAAGGAGGGGCGCATCGACGACCTGCTCCGGGTGAGGCCGAATACGGCGGGTTCTGTTTCAGAGCACGCTCAGTCACCCCGCGTAGCATCCCCGTGCTTTTATCACACTGTACAAACGCGGCGGCGGGGTTCTCCGAAAGCGGGGCCGGAGTGCGATCCCAAAGCGGACCTTTCTGCGTGCGTGAACGAGGGCGTATTGACGGCGACTCCCGCCTTGCGTTTCAGGTGAACTGTGACCTGCGGCGGCAGATCGACGAGCAGCAGCGGATGCTGGAGCGCTGCAAAGAGCGTCTGAACAAGTGCGTGACCATGAGCAAGAAGCTGCTGGTGGAGAAGGTGAGCGCCCGTCCTGCACCGCCCGTCCGCGTTTGAGGATGGCGTCCCGCGCGCCGCTCGGCTGAAGGCCCGTTTGTCCTGTCTGTCGCCCCGGCAGTCGAAGCAGGAGAAGATGGCCTGCCGGGATAAGAGTATGCAGGACCGTCTGCGTCTGGGCCACTTCACCACCGTGAGGCACGGCGCCTCCTTCACTGAGCAGTGGACCGACGGATACGCCTTCCAGAACCTCATCAAGTGAGTCGCCCCCCCGGTGCGCACTTATTTACAACAAGTCTTTTTAATCTTCAGCCGTGAAAAATGTACTTTCCCCTGTTTACTCTGAGTACTTTGGATATCAGTGAGACCTGAGCTGGGACTATATAAATCTGGCTAACTTCGGCCCATGCCATCAGAGTGAAGTCATCATCACGGGTTCTAGGGGCACCTTATGCCAAGATCAAAATACATTCTTGAAGACCACTATAAAGAAAGTAGTTGATGCCTTTCAGTCTGGAATATCTCTAAGAGCAAGGCATAAAATTGTCCAGGAAGTCTCAATGAATGCTAGAACCGCAGCTTTTTCCCCAGTACTGCAATTAACATGGACATGCTGCAGGCCGCTTGGAAAATGTTTAAAACCTGGAGTTTGAAAGATGAGCGATTAATTTGTATAAGCTCCTGTCCTACCTTGCAGCCGGTGGTGAACCTGACAGTGACTAACTTGGCCTAGCAGTAACGCCACTGTGGGCAGTTTGTCCTTAATGGCCTGGGTATGATAAATCCCATGGCAAACGTTAAACCGCCATGTAGGGTTGCGACCTACCTGGGTGGGATTCAGCCCATGTGAACGGCAGCTCCCAGGTGAAGAGGGCTGCAAATGCCTTGACGGTGAGCTCCCTGACATCTCGTCCCGCCCCGCCCCGTCCCGTCCCGCCCCGTCCCGTCCCGGCAGGCAGCAGGAGAGGATCAACTCCCAGCGCGAGGACATTGAGAGGCAGAGGAAGCTGCTGGGCAAGAGGAAGCCGCCCGGCATGGGCCAGACTCCGCCCCCCAGCCTAGAGCAGAACAAGCGCAAGAACAAGGCCAACGGAGCGGAGAGCGAAGCGTAAGCAGCCCCTCCCTCCCTGGCGCCTTCATCCGACCGCGCATGACCTTTAACGTGCATTTCACCTCCTTATTTATTCACTCCGGTCTTCCGGCTGGGTCGGTGGCAGGGCTGTATGTTGCATGTCTCACTTTGTTTGTTTAATGAAAGCCATCACATGGACTTTCAGGTGGAATCTGGTTGCTCAGTCTGTCAGTCTCTGGCTCCTGCTTGTCAAGTTCCCTGTATTGATTTCCTGATTAAATGTCCATGATGTTTTATATTGGCGGTCTTAAAAAAGTTTAATCTGTTTTCCCAACGTAGGTTGTCGCTTGCGGAGTATCATGAGCAGGAAGAGATTTTTAAGCTCAGGCTTGGTCATCTTAAAAAGGTACTTTCTTTCCTCTGTCAGTCTGTGTGTCTGTCCGTGTCTGTCTGTCTGTCTGTCCTGACCCTCGATGTTCTGTCCCTCAGGAGGAGGCAGAGATCCAGGCTGAGCTGGAACGGTTGGAGCGTGTGAGGAACCTGCACATCCGGGAGCTGAAGAGGATACACAACGAGGACAATTCCCAGTACGTCACTGGGAGCAGGGGCAGTCTTTTCCCGTGTTTTCTGTCCAGGATTTAACTGCAGCAAATGGGAATCATCCACACCTATGCGTGTCGGTGCTTGTTCCACGCCAGTTTAGGAGTCCGTAAAGGCGCTCACCCGAGTGCAGGCTGAGCCCTCTGAGCTGGAGTTGGGGCAGGTAAATCGGCAGGGTTTCACTCGGCTCAGCGCTGACTAGCGATTCGGATCTGCCTCCCGGGTGCCGGTGGGCCGCTAGTGCTGTTGAGGGATGTGCCTCTTTAGCGGTTGGCGCTGAACCCCTCAAGCAGGCTGCGTTGCCGTCAGAGTGTAAGAGAGACGGATGGCTCGAGGGCTGCTAGGATTAGAGACTAGTCTACTTCCTCACCCTCCTTGTGTGCGGTAACCGGGTTCTTGGCAAAGAGCTGCGACGCATTGGCACAACTTTTGGAAAAGTTTGTGAGAGAACAAAAAAAAAAACCCTCGGTCACTCATTGTTCCTCCTTTCCCCTAGGTTTAAAGACCATCCCACGCTGAACGATCGGTATCTGCTGTTATACCTGCTGGGCAGAGGCGGCTTCAGTGAGGTCTACAAGGTGAGTCTGCCGTTGTTACCGGGTCCTGGTCTGCCACACATGCGCACCGTGAGCATGACGCACTTGATCTGAATACCCCCCACTGAGATCACTTGTATGGAGGTTTAAGGACGCACCCAGGTGTTTTTTTTTTAACCTTTTACCTTTTAAATGCCCAAATCAGGGCGTCAGATCCGGTCCTCAAGTTCCACGGGTTTTCGCCTAGCTCGCCACTTTAATCCAAATAATTATTTGTGTTACAAATCCTTGCCCACTGTTTCCAGGCGTACTAACCGCGAGGTAGCTCAAAAGCCAGCATACCTTATGGCCCGAGAGAACTGCTGTCACACGCCCTGCCCTTGATGTTCCTTTGACCTAGGCACTTGTAATCTCCTAAATAAAATAACAAAAAGAGCTGGGGCATCCGTGGGTTGCACTAGGTGGAGTGTGTAAAATGGTGAGTGTGAGCGTTGCCCAGGATCAGTGTGTTTAAACTGAATGCGTTCCCAGGCCTTCGACCTGACGGAGCAGAGGTACGTTGCTGTGAAGATCCACCAGCTGAACAAAAACTGGAGGGACGAGAAGAAGGAGAACTACCACAAGTGAGTCGCTCGGAAAACAAATTCATTCAGAAGTAGCTCTTCAAGCCAAAGATTTTGCATTACTGTAAGACGTACGTCGGTTGATGTTCAGAGCTGGTGCAAAAGCAGTCGATATATTTGCACAAGTAGATATTGTAATTTCAGTGAGTTGACCTACATAGCACTGCCGCAGTGAGTAGCAGCACAATGGTTTGTGACGTGGAGGCGGCCCTGAGAACCCGTTGGTTCTTTTGTATAACCTGCTCCCCTCTCTCTGTCTGTAGACATGGAAAGCAATTGTAGTCCTGACCTGGTCTGTTTACTCCCCTTTCCTTTTTTAATTAGACGAGGCCTGGTCGTTGAAACTCTTGAGACAGGCAAAGTTTTCTCTTATGTTAAGATTTGTATTGTGTTAAGGAATTGAACCAGACATGCAGACGTAGCTTTAAGAGATTCTCCTGGAGGCCGTCTGGGTGTACTTCAGGGGCGATCTGCAAGTTTCATGGGACAACACGGTTGATGTGTCGTTGCAGACACGCCTGCCGGGAGTACAGAATACACAAGGAGCTGGACCACCCGCGGATAGTCAAACTCTACGACTACTTCTCACTCGACACCGACTCGTAAGTCAATCCAGTGTCCAGCTCAAGACGGATCGCCTGAGGATTGCATTTCCCATAGTGGAATTATCCAACGCCGTTTCGCTCGTCGAGCTTTTACAAATGATCTTACTAACGGGAGTTGTGGTGGGGATTTATCAAGGAACAGACTTGGATCTGTTGTTGGCTTGCTGGTAGACCATGTGGAGGCTGGAGGCCCGGTGCATTATGGTTACCCCCCCCTTTACGGATCAGGTTCTGCACGGTTCTGGAGTACTGCGAGGGGAACGACCTGGACTTCTACCTGAAGCAGCACAAGCTGATGTCTGAGAAAGAGGGCCGCTCCATCATCATGCAGATCGTCAACGCGCTCAAGTACCTCAACGAGATCCGGCCGCCCATCATCCACTACGATCTCAAGCCTGGTTGGTCCCCCGGCCACGCTCCGAGGCCTGCGCGGCGCGGTAGGCGGCATCGATTGACCGCCGTGGGGTTTTGTGCAGTTTGGGTGACCTCTGACCTCCGCAGGGAACATCCTCCTGGTGAACGGTACCGCCTGTGGCGAGATCAAGATCACAGACTTCGGCCTCTCCAAGATCATGGACGATGACAGCTACAACTCGGTGGACGGGATGGAGCTGACGTCCCAGGGAGCGGGGACCTACTGGTAACGAGAGCCTGGCCACCCGGACGGGACGTTCATTGTACCCCCGCCAGATTGCTTTTCACAGGGTTAGCCAAGTTATAAGGGGACATGCTGAAAGTTTGCAGGTTACATAAGGCTAGGGGCCTTCTAGACTTTTATGGGCTTTGATTATGATGGGGCCAGGAGCCCTCCCATGCTGCAAGGTGGCCCTGGTTGTGGTGAATATTTCATCGGAGTGGGAGTGTGTTTTACAAACTCTGCCCATCCTTTAGTAGCAAATCAACTAACCAGGTTTAATCGGCTCTTTTTTTGCACACTCTGCGTTTGCGGAGGAAATAATTTTTAAGAAGATAGTTGTTATTGTGTTATCAGTACCATAATTGGCATGGAATTGGAAAATATCCAACTGTGTGGAGTGTCTTTAAAGAGTGCACAAAAAAAAACGTGATTTTCAGCTAAAGAGAAATCCCAAACCCCATTGCAGTCATTCAGTTGCAGTCTAAACTGAATTGGCTATTGCAACAGCCACTTTGAACACAATTTGAAAACGATCCTCCTAAAGTTGGATCGGGCCATGGGTGAAATTGGAACAAAAGTAAATTTGGTGTCTATAATGATCAACACTTCAACTGTTTTTTTTATTGTTCCAGTGTAGCTACACTGAAGCGGTGTTTCTAAATTCTTTCCATGTTAATAAAAAATCAAAATCGGTTGTTTACAAATTGCAGGGTAGGTGATGATGGGGGTTGTGTCGATCAAACGTTGTTCCAATGAAGCTGCTGTTTGTGTCCCAGGTACCTCCCCCCAGAGTGCTTTGTGGTGGGGAAAGAGCCACCCAAAATCTCCAACAAGGTGGACGTGTGGTCAGCTGGGGTCATCTTCTACCAGTGTCTTTATGGCCGAAAGGTAAAAAAACTAAATTAAAACTTACCTCATATGTATATGTATGAAGCGTCAGACTAACCTCGGGCAGAGTTTGGTGTTTGCGACATGACCGGTCGATCTCCTCCGCTTCCCAGCCCTTCGGACACAACCAGTCCCAGCAGGACATCCTGCAGGAGAACACCATTCTGAAGGCCACAGAGGTGCAGTTTCCGCCCAAACCTGTTGTCTCACCGGAAGCCAAGGTAAGTCTCCCCACCTTTTGCTCCATCTTCTCCCATGAATGTCCCTGTTTCCTCCCCTGCATCTGCCAGTTTGTGGCCCGTGTGGTCTGGTCTCTGTCAGGATGTGGGAGCCTTGTCCCTCTACTCTATCTGTGTGTGTCTGTGTGTCTGTGATCGTAAACAGCCATATGTGACGTAGCCTTCCACAAAGCCCCTTACTCTGTCCAGATCGGTGTGCTTTGTTTGAGGCTGATTGTGCCTTTATTCTGTGCGTGTTAAGGCCTCCATGTGCTGAGACTCTCTCTCTGCCGGCTCTCCCCAGGCGTTCATTCGCCGGTGTTTGGCGTACCGCAAGGAGGATCGCATAGACGTGCTCCAGCTGGCCTGCGACCCCTTCCTAATGCCCCACATCCGCAAGTCGGTGGCTACCACAGGAGCCCCGGGGATCGCCGGGCCCTCCACCTCCAGCTCCTCCAATAGCAGCGGCTCAAACTGACTTCCTCCGCCCACTGTCCCCTTGTTTCACAGGGGCGTGTTTGCTAGGTACCGCGCGGGGGCCAGGCTCTGAGAAGGTGGGGGGGTCTCCAGAGAGCGGCCATCTGAGACATTTGAAGCCGAGACAGTACCGGTTACACCACACAGACCAGTTCCCTGTCCTGTCCCCGCCCCCCCCACTATCTTGAGTTGTGCGCCACTTCCTGCGGGGTCACAGCCTGGGTCTGCGCCACTTCCTGCGGGGTCACAGCCTGGGTGTGTGCCACTTCCTGTGGGGTCATAGCCTGTGTTTGCCTCAGTGTGAAAATGGGGGCACACTTGGATAAGAAAAGTGTTTCATTGTCTCTTGTTGGGTTTTCCTTGGCTAAATTAAAAAAGGAAGGCAGGTCTGAGTGTGTATTAGGGGGTGGCGGCTTCCCCCACCGGACTGGGTTGTTCAGTGTCGCCCCTGTCCCCGTGGAGCTGGCTATTCACCATGAAGAATTTAGCTCGATGGTCCGTTAACGGGACACCCCACTTGTGCCGGGGTCAGGGTTTGTTGTGGTTTTTTTTTTTATCTCACTTCTCCCTCACCGGGATCTCAAAATCAGGGGAGCTTTCTCTTTGCTCCCCCATGGATGACCAAAGCGGAAGACCACCTGTTGGCAACACTGATGGGTTTAGTTTCCAAAGGTTTCATTAATGGCAAGCGAAAAGCGTGGGAGGGTTGTCGGTTTTGCAAGGTTACTGTTTTGTCATTTTAAATGGTTTTAACTCACTTCAAACTGGAAAAAATATGTATGTCGTTTTGCATCTTTTTTCAAATGTTTTCCCCTCACCAAACATATTTATTTTGTTTTTGTTTTTTTTCTTCCAAGAATGTAAGGAGCTGGAATATCAGTGAGGGGAATACGGGGCCTTTGCAGATAATTGCATATAAACCATTAAATACTATTGCTAAAATATTGTGCTTGTAATATATGTGTGTGGACTATAATATTCCATTGATGCAAAGAACTTTGAATTGTGTTAGTCTTGTGGAAAAAGTGGGCCTTTGTAATAGCAGATTTTATCCACAGGAGAGCGCCGTTGTTAAGTGTCACATTTATAGTTGTGAAAGTGAGTTTGGCTATCTAAGCAATGTCCTTGAATGATCCAGGTAATCTTAGCTATGGTTAATGTTTCCGATGGCATGAAATTACTGTGTGGGCTCTCGGTCCACCCCCTGAAACAAGAGTGTTTACCAAGGAAGACAATTTAGATCCAAGTTGGAGAGCAAGGCCGGTAAGCATTTCGTGAACCGTCTGACTGCACAGACACACCCTTACAAACTGCATCTGCCTGCTGTATAAAACGGGTGACTCATGACCCAGGCTCCCCTGTCCCGGGACCGAGCGGTTGTTCAGAATAGCCGTTGCTGAACTGCGAAGGACAATGGTAGGGCGATATGGAGCACGGCGGGGCTGGACATTCAGCTTCTGTCCGCCCTATCTGGGTCTCAAGCATTTTAACTAATTTCGCCAGCCGTGTGTGTGTCTGTCCATCCGAACGACCTCAGTTGAGATATTGGAAGCCGTTCTGAAGGTTTTGCGTCAATTTGTAAATGCTGGGGACCTACAGGCCTCTGCTAGGCCAGGGACGCCAACTCATAAACCTGCTGTTATGGCGAAGCTTCTCAAATCACCCCAAGGAATCCAAAAGCTTGATGTCATCTGGGAAAATTAAGGCAGTCTGGTTGCAAAAAAATCCAGCCTTCCTCGAGCAGCAGAGACAAGTTTTGGCAGCACGCTAGTATGTGGTAGCCAGATTTAGAGAGAATGCGACACCAACCAAGCTCGCATTGGTTTAAGATGAGAAACAAACTTTGTCAACATTCTCACTGTCTTTCTGATCAATGGAATATACAGTTAGGTTTTTAGGCCTCTGGTCTTACCAGGAATGCGTCAGAATCTTGCTTGAACTGAATGCAGCTGCGGTCTGAATGGTCTGCCTGAACTGAGCCTGTTAAATGCCATGCACAAAATGTACCACAGAGGGCGCTGTTTTGCCTAGTGACCTAGTTTGTCTATATTTCATCACCTTGCATGCATGCATACCCTTCCAGACATTGTCACTTCTTGGGCTAAAGAGATCCAATGATTCATACTTAATTTAATAATTCTCTGCCAGAACAAGTAAAAAGCAGCGTCAATTTAAAGCTATGGAGAACTGAAGCTGAGACGGAGACCAGCAGGCACTGCATCAGCATGAAAACACTGTCGCCCTTGGCAACGGCAGCATGGCATATTGGTTTGTCATTGATCATGGCCTGTCACGCCACCTTAGTATGTCTTAGTTGGACTGAGGACAGTCATTGGGTTTCTGTGGTCTCTGCTTATGCGCTCTGTTTCCACGTTAGGGCTGACGTGGTGTGTGTGTTTTTTTAAACGCTCTGTTCTTTTCTCCCGTATGGGTGAAAAGCCGAACATTGCTGCCGCGCTCGTGTTTTTTAAAGAGTGACCCAGGAGTGAGTGGAACTTAGAATTGTTGTCGCTTGGATTGACAAAGGCTCTTGATTTAGTTGACGGTAATGGGAATGGGTTTTACAGATTTTCTGTCAAAGCAGATGTTAATTTCTCCAGACTGAATTGGCTGGTTAACGATTTGGTGATGCCTGTCAGAAATTACCAACTTGTCTAATAGATACAGTGGAAGTAGACCAGCTTTAGTCAAAGATTCTGTTCAGTGGTAGTTAATACATATGTGCTGCATCAAGAGTGGGAATAAAAAGGAACAATTGTTGAAGGCCAAGTATTTTACTGTCCAAACTCGGAGGCCAGATATACTTGGCTATTTTCAGCCAAACTGGCTGGGGCTCAACAAGTTTGCATTGAATTATTTCAATTTAAAACCCACTGCATTATTTAATTTAATTTTTCATTTCAGTGGTGAAAAACCATTAAAAATCCTGGTGGAGATCCCAAGTTAAAAAACCCAATCTGAACTCTTCTGAAAGTTTGAATGTCTGTTACAACATGCATGTTGTGGCTGTCAGGACGGCTACTGGGAGCTAATGGGGAATGTGGGTGCGCAGCCGAAACACTGTCTTCGAAACGTTCCAACATCATCTCTATTGCAGTCATTATTAGTACTTCCAGTGTTGTCATTGTTAGTGTAATCATCGTCATTACTGGGAGGCGGGCGGCCCGTGCTGTGCGGAATGGCTGCTCACTGCATTTTGGGCCAATTGTGGTGGTTTCGGCATCTGGACTGAGCTCCAGATAGGATCGCGTAACTGCTCCGCTTCTCCGCAGTAGGGCTGGTGGGGGATGGGGTGGCTTTTTCAGACCGGCAGCCAGGAACTCTGTGTGTGTGTGTGTGTGTGTGTGTGTGTGTGTGTGTGTGTGTGTGTGTGTGTGTGTGTGTGTGTGTGTGTG
>JAOYSI010009794.1:0-10716 GCA_025775065.1 Hiodon alosoides
CATGTTCTTTATACAATAGATTTGCAGATATTTGACATGTTACCACGCATAAGAAACCTCCTCGACAGATATAACTTCTTACCTCTCTTGGTGCCAGACATTGAGACAGAAGGGAAGCAGACACAACCTTGCCGATTTGAGGGTGCATTAGTACATCATCTCTGGCGACGGCTTGAGTCATGTTACTTATCAAGCCTAAATTGTATGAACCCCCCAAGCTTAAAGCTGTGGAATTAGTCAACACAGTTCTGCCAATTTGTCAGTCGCTATCTACCCCCTCAGAATTACACCGCCTCACAGCTGCACATGGAGAGTAAAAATATAATAATAATTGAATAAGATCTTCCTGTTCTTTGAGGCTGTAATCCGGGTCTTTGCAAGAAGCAGTTACCAGCATTCTTCCTAGACAACACATTTACAATCGTTTCATTTTGGAGTATAGAAGCAGCTGTGTATGAATTACTCCCGTTAACTGAGAGCATGTCATAGATAAATTTGCAATCATCAGACTGTACTTGAAGAGTGATCTTTATTTGCCCATTTAAGTTACATTTCACTCAGGCATCTCCATCCTTCCTCCACTCTCTTCATAAGGCAATGTCATGTTAATATCATCCCTTTGTTTCAAGCGAGCAGAATCTACCAGTTGCATTTAAGAATTTTCAATTGATAGGATTCTGTTTTTCAGCCTGAGAGCAGCATTTGAATCACTCAGAAATATGGTGGGCTGAATGAAAGCAATATGGTCGCCTTTTGTCTTTCCCAGTTGCAGCACCTTCCGCTCGCTTTGACGACTGATTGCCTCCCATATCCTAACCAAATCCGCCCTCTACGTGGCCTGTTCGCCGGCACCATTCGGCACAGCTGTGAATCTAATCAGCGAGCGTCGGCTTCCTTATGCCCGCCCTGCAGCGTCAGGTATCCCCCTAGCTGGTCTGCCGGGGACCCCGTTCCAAAAACCAGCCACGCACAGAGGGTGTTTTAGAGTTGCCACGGCGACGGCGTATGCTCATACCGTGACAAATCAGTTGATGTGGATCCTGGGGCTCACAAAGGGTCCAGTTATCCATTGGCATTTTGACAGAACCAAGCTGCCAAGGTTTTTCAGTATCTAAGGAGAATGTGTCTTTTTTGATTCTTCTATTCTCCTTGTCTGATAACAAATCAAGGTACAACGTTAGATAAGCCATTAGCCAACAACACTTATCTGTGATGTGATCGAATTACGACCCGAGGAAACACAAACCTCGGTTTCCGTGGTTCAGCTGTCGTTTTTTGGTTTTAGGAATGGAGCTAAATAATGATCTACATACAAGAGACAATCATTAATTTAGGTTCTGCTTCAAGTCAGCAGTTGTTCTATGTGTATTATTTGCTATTATTGTAGAGCCAAAGTTGGAAAGTTGTGTACAACAAGCTACACGAAACAACAGGAGGCTGTACTAGACTGTGCTACTGGACTATGCTACTATAGAAGGATAGGCTGTCTATTTTAAAAGGTGACGACTTATTTTCAAGTACCACAATGTTTGCATTAGCAATATCTTAACAAGGCATACATCTTACTCATCTTCCTTTACATCTGATTACTGTCACGTATGTAACGTCACCGGTGGAGGGCGACATTGACTACAAAACATTTATCGTACCAGAAGATTTCGAGTCATTACCTCCAAAGAAGGAAAAAGCATCAGTTAATCGTTTAAATAAATTAGGTTTAACATTAAACAATTACACCATTGCCCCAACAAGTGTATGTTTAATGTATTATCCAAGTGCCCCAAAGGGTCCATATATAATTAAACAAACTTATTCTCGCTTTCCTCTTTCTCGGACACCAGCAGTTGTTTATCTTTCGACTATGCCTTTTCCTAATGTATTTCCTTGAGGTATGACGAAGGCGTGAAAGAAGGCAGGATCGAATATCCTTTGTGAGCATATTATCATGAGCATTTACTTGTTTGGGTTAACTAGTTGTGTTCAACTTGAGCAGAAACTTAATATAAACAGGCTTGAAATTTAAAATAACATTGAGAATATTACACATGATCAATATTAATTAAGCAACAATTTGGTACACACAAGATTGGGATAACAAAATGTGATGCTTTAAAAGTGGAAAACACAAAAGTTAAATTGAACGTATTTGCCATGGTTTGTTGTGGGTTTTTTGTATTTGTTTATTTGTGTATTAACTCGAAAATAATACAGTTGTCAAAACTAGCTAGAATAAACCTGCCTTGGGATAAACGTAGTACATCGATAAAACTGGATGAGGACCCTCAACCTTTGCTCTGATTGGTTGGAAGTCTGGGGTTGTCCTCCGTTTGCCTGAGCATCGGATTACACTTGTAGTTTGCGCGAGAAGGAGCACTGACTAAGAGATGCGAGGAAATTATTTTGTGTAACAATATGCACGGTAAATAAGACCGAACACTAGCCAGTGTGTATTGTACTTTTCGTCCCTTTGCACTTTCAGAGGAATAGCCAGCGAATACCCGCCACCCGAATGACTAACATTCTTTTGGAATAAGCAGTTAATTCCGGACTTAACAAATTGTAATGCACAACGCAAAGCTGCGAGGAGCGTGTTTTGAAAATAATAAGAGCACTGGAATTTTGCTGCACGGGAATCTTGTAAGAACATTTTGGCCGAAGGTTACAGATGATAGTCGCTGCTCTGACTAGTTTGGAAAAATACGTGGAAGAGGCACTTTGGACTTAAACGAATACTTTGGAGTTACATTGCCCAGGAATGCTATGTGTTTACCAGAACACACGAAATACGTCTACAGGTTGCTTTGCCGCATACTGAATGTATCTACGTTTCAAAAAGGATTCTCAATAATAACTATGAAAAAAGGACGCGTCGTGTGATACAACTCACCGCTGGGTATCATTGTAAAGCACAACGACGACGACTAAGGAGCCAGGAGCGCTACTCGTACCTATCGCGAAATCACACGCCTAAGATTTCGAACTGGCGACTACTGTGTGAATTTGGGAAATTAAGCATATCCCAATGAGATGTTGGTTTAAACAACCTGCTCACGACAACTGTCAGAGTTTTAACATTTAAAACACACAATTTCTCGATCGCAGTGTGACGGTACACTTTTTGCAACATGATTCGCGTCGCAGTTTAACCAAGGACACGCAGGGAGGTATGCAATAAACAGGACAGTCGGATTTACATTTGGTTTGGGTTGCTCAAGACGATTTGGCAACGTTGTTGATTTGAATAAAACTTATATCAGGTTATGCACCGTCTCTGTTGCTTTTAAAATACAAAATTATCAAGTTAATCGACTTTCTGTTCAACTACAAGGAGAATGGCAGAAGCCAGTTATTGGTGGAAGTATTACCTATGGATTTTGATTGCTATGTACAAGTCGGCGTTACCGGTAGCCAAATCACTGGAATCAGTTATTTGGAGTTCCCACAATATCAAGTAAGTAAGACCTTTTTATGAACATTTTACTTAATCTCTCGGATACGTTGTATACTCAACACTGATAATAATAATAATAGTGGTAATAATAATGATGATAATAATAATGGTAATAATAATGATAATAACAACAATAGTATGATAATGACGAAGAAAATTATTTAATGTACAATGATAATAAAATTAGTGTTACCCTTATAGTTTAGATAGTTTTTAGTTTTATCTAAATGTTTTTATGACTTGTGGTGGTCATTATGCTACGCATAGAAATTTAGCATTAGTAACGCATACTGAATCGTCTTGGGAAGGAAATCTGTACTGCGATTTGCGACCACATTTGTTTGTAAGAATGCGCTATAACAGATATGTTTGATTGATTGGTATCGATGTGCTGAACGGTCATGTGTTTGGATGCTGCAAGCAACCGAAAAATAGACCGACCTTTGACCATCTGCCGATTTTTTTTGTCTCCCCGGTTTTTTTTAAAACTCCCACAACTCACAAAATATGTATAATTTATAAATGGAAAAACGAAAACACTACGGGATCCCGCGTTTTCAAGTTTACAAATGTTCTATGCCGTTCGAAAAACTGCAGGTGACTCGGCGCTGACCGTCCTTTAGTGTTTGATAAAGTCGGGTCATAGTGTCAAGAAAATGTTCCTCTCAGAAAATGCCAGGCTTTCGCGTACACATACACGGATGAGTGTAAAGAATAAGCTCATACAAGTCCGATACAGATAAAATTAACCACATCCGAAGGACCAACTGCGATATGCCGAGCGATGTGTATATTATATTAGATATTGAAGTAGGTTGCCTAGATAATAAAATCCCGGATCCATTCTCGCAACCAATCAATTGACAAAACGAAGTGTACTCGTGATATGTGTGTATGTATATAAGCCTTCTATATTTTATCTGTATCTGGGTTTCATCGTCGGCAGTATTCTGAGAGTATATTTGCGATTGCCTCTACACATCTAAAGCGTACTGGACAGCTCAATCTTATGCTAGTATTGAATTCACTGTGCTGAGAGATTGACAAACCATGCGAGTTTTACGTTTCCTTTTGTTCTTTGCGGTATCCTCATGTATATTAGATTTGTCTGTAGCTATTCAGGAGTAAGATTTGTCTTGTGTTCAATAAAGACCTTAGTGTGTTTTAGCAATTCAGAACACAACACATTGAGAAGAATCTATTGCGACTTAATTTGATATTACTTAAAATTCATGTTTAAATGTAGGCGTCTTACTTGGAAGAAACGTACATAAAATGGGTATTTTGATAAAAATTGGCCTACTTTTTAAAAAAAATAAATAAAAATGGGTATTTTTATGTCAATCTCTGTACAAAACCACACATTGAAAATTGGACCAAATAGTTGCTCTTGAATTCAGTACAGCAAGAGCTGCCTTGTTTTACAACAGAACTTAAAATATTATTGCACTTTATTTTTTGGGGAAAAAAATATATGCAATTACAAACAATTATGGGGACAATTTAAATAGAGATACCAACCTTTGAGAGAGAGATTAATAGAGATTACTTTTTTTTTTAAGGCCAAAAGTTATTAAAAGTAATTGTAGAGGCACTGACATGATTTTTAATATTTAATTCAATGATGTTAAAAAGTGTAATTTTACATTTACTCTCAAATTTTTAGTTGAAATGAGGTTTAGTTGAAATGAAGAGTTTTTTGAGTTTTTTTTTTTTTGACTAGCGTACGTACGCAGATTACTGGGTCACCCAGCTACTGCGAATCCCTTTAGTGAAGATGGCTGCCACAGGTTACTGGTGTCTGTAGCCGCCAAACTCCGGGACGGCAGATATGTGTGGAAGATCTTTGAATGAGAAAATACACAAAGAAAGCGTTGTTGTGGACAACCAGTGCCTTTGGTGTTTGCACTGTGACACCTCAGTGGGATCTTGTGGCAATATGTCTAACTTAGCATCACATGTGGAAAAGTGCAGTAAAGTAGTTTTGAGGTTGTTGTCAACTGAATGAAGGAAATACCCTTCCGTACCCAGATACCTGTGGCCAAATGCGGTCTAGGTTTTTAATTGCTTTAACATGCAGTTTTTTTCAGTCGCGACTGTTTGATTTTTAGCGTATAGCGCTTGTGATCCTTACTTGCTGATCTAATAAGGTTGGAACCGGTAAGCATTTGCTAAAGTATATTTTACACTTTATGTATCCTTGCTGTTAGTGAAAGAATTCAGCATTTACAGCGAGCACATTGGTTTTCTGCATTCATGTCCACCCCCCCATTTAAAGCAAATATTTTTAGCTGATTACCGCGCAGGGTTTGGGCGGCGTCTATGGATTAGTTGCTTTTTAATTGTTTCATGTAGCTTTCATTTGTCACCAGTAAGTGTCCCGGTATGGCCGACATGTGTAGTGTGACACAGCAGTAGCCTCAATGTTAGTAATGTTCATCGTATTTGAGAGCATCATAGGCTTTGCGCAGGAGGCAGATGGCTGTGAAGTTAAATGAAGATGCAGGCTTCCTGTTTTCACCTGTGACTTCCTGTGACTTAAATGACTGAAATGCACCGTTTTCAGGGAGTCTGAAGGAACCTGACTTTATGGTTGCGTTTGATGTCCCGGTGGGGACATGTAGGTTTTTCCGCTTGGCAGAACCGTGCAGTGGAGCTTCCCCACTTCTCGGCATTTGGGTTGACAGATTACTAGTTAAAGAGGCTTAGAGGACACAATTCCCAATGATTGTATGCAAATGAGCTCTACACTTTTTAAGGAGATGTTTATTTGTGAGAAAACGTGTGGAGAACTGTATTTTGTAAGGGCACATTCAATGAAACGTATCCTTGGTTTAGGACAGACATTTTGACCGGTGTCACGTTTACAGATGTTTAATTGGCTTAATGCTTCCGATGCAGATATTAAAAGTTGATAAGCCACACGTCTTTTTATTTTTTTTTTTTTTTTTATTTTATTATCATTCATTTGGACATCATATTTTATTGATATCAGCTGGGCAAAAACTAAACCGAAATTTGCTTCAGGCAGACCTGTGGTGGTTAGTGAAAGGGTATTGTAGTTGAACGGCCTGTCGGGCTCTACTCCAATGATCTCCTTGCTGCGTTAGTTGAGTGGAAGTGGTTGAGCAATTAGCCTTTACGAATTTTAAATTAAATTAAATTAAATTAATTTATGTTGGGGGGTAGGATAGTTATGCAAGTGTGCATAGTCCGATACAATGAGTATTATTTTTGGGAAGACTTTTTGTCATCAGTTTTAGGCAGATACATTGTACTTGAGTTGTGAAAGCATATATTAATTTGTCTCATAAAAAAATTATAATCAGTTTAAAAATAATAATGGACAAATTTTAGGTATTTTAGTGCTCGAAGCTCTGTGTGAATTCTTATTTATTTTTTATTTAAAATTCACTTATTTTTATATTTGTTTGTTTTTGCCTATGGTCTTCTGTGACAATTTTATCAGTCTCTAATTTAACTTTCACTTGAGAACAGCACAAAAGTAACACAGAACAGTACAATTCTGCAGGTAAAAAAAAAGATTTTCTATATATCTGGATTACTCTCCTGCAGGTTAACAATCTGTACTTCCCAATATGACTGTGATACTTCCTGATCTGGGTTCCTACCTCCACGGACAGAAGTGAAACAGAATTAGTTGACATTGGTTAGTCAGTCTATGTGTGTGTGTGTATGTGTATATATATTCAAGCACAATCATAAATGTATATAACGATGCATTTTCTAGCTTATTCTCAGTTTGATAGCTGAAGTGGGACAAGGTTGCGCGCTGACGTACTCTCTAGATAAGAGAAAGTAAGCTAGGAAAGACGTCATACCAACCATGGGTACCGTTAAGATTCACCCAAGAACACTCAACTCATTAGCAGTGTGACTGAGGGGGCCTTGCCTCACGTTACTAAGGGAAGATTGTGCCCAGAAATGTACCCTTAAAGGGAAAAGTACAATACATAAACATTAATAATTTTTTTAAAATGAATGTATAATTCATGATGAGAAAATATGTTTTTAATTTTTAATTTTAAAGAGTATAGAATTGAATGGCGAAATTATTAATTTGGTATGGCTAAGCGTGTTCAAATGTATGGACCATGCTCAGATAAAATTTAAAAATAATGTTGAATTAATAGGAAACTATGAATTGTATTCCTGGGAAAAAAATAAATGGAAAAAAAAGATCGAGGAATATAGCTGGGATACAATTTTGGTGAATGTTTATACATTTAGTCCACTATACTTTTGTTTATTAGGACTTCTGCACTATAACATTTGAACAGATTTCTGCAGATTTAAAGTGACGTTTTCTCCCCCCCCCCTACCCCCAACAGGTTTCTCCCAATTGGGGCCATTGTCAAACAAAGCAGTGACATCGACCTGACAATGGTGGAATTACCAGTTTCACTGTTTTTTTTTTTTTTACATAAACCGTCGAGAGAATGGACTTAATCTAGGAAAATTACTGCCTCAAATGTAACGAGCGTTAATAGCCAGAAATGGATGTGAAACTTTTTAATGCTTCAAATGTGTGTTGTGTTCATTTTTAAAGTAGTACTTTAAGCCTCCTTTACACAATTATGTTTGTTTTTACGAATATACTGTATTGACAGCAACAGGGCAACGCATTCAACGATTGGCTGATATAGGGGCAGGTTAATGTGGAGTCCCCATTTGTGCGTACGCAAAACAAAGGAGAAAATGGAAATTCAATTTGGAAATCAGATTACGTCTGTTGCTCATTCCGAAGTCTCTGAAGTCACACTGCATTAGCTACAACCTTCAGTGCTAGAAGAACTTCAGCATTCTTAATTCTTTTAAGAACTTTAGGGATTCTGAAAGATTATGTGCAGTATGTGGGCAGTGTATTTAAAGCACTTTTTAAGCCACCCAATGGCAACATCACAGATGTTTATTTTTTTGTATCTTTGGGGATTTAAAAACCTCTTTATACTAATGAGACATTATGACGTGTCTCAGATTTAAAATACACAACGCTAAACCGATTTAAACTGATGTACTAGAATATACTATGGGTAGTAGTAATATCAGTAATAATATTGCTTTTTCATAATAACACAACATTTTTTATGAAAATCCTGACAGATCTCCCCACTTGATAGAATTTAAAAAATATATACTCAGTGGTTCTACGGTATGTTGTGTAATTACCAGAGCGATGTTTTAATATGGCACATTCTGTGGCGGTGTGAAACCCCTCAGAGGTGCAAACATGTAATTCTTTTTTGTCAGCCCAGAGAGAAAGGCACCCTTTTAGCAGAGAGATAGTTTTAACGAGACATCAGACCGGTCCTATCCTAATTATGAAAACTGGGTGTTAGACTTTGCAAATCAGGCAATT
This sequence comes from Hiodon alosoides, assembly GCA_025775065.1. Lineage (NCBI taxonomy): Eukaryota > Metazoa > Chordata > Actinopteri > Hiodontiformes > Hiodontidae > Hiodon > Hiodon alosoides. The sequence continues at coordinate 8,832 of JAOYSI010009794.1, forward strand.
CTTTAAAAATTATTTCTTAAAAAATAATTTCAAGCTTCTGTATGTAAGGATAATGATATAAAAACCACTAACAGGGTTTTGGCCAAGATATCTTCTTCGGCTCAGATGACAGTGCTAAAAAAATATGTACAACATTTTACCCTCATACTCATTTAGCAATATGCTAATTTTTATAACTCAAAAGTTTGGACCTCGTGTCCCGGGTGAGCAAAAGTTAAACATTGGATGTGTGTGCGTGGTCACAAATACCTTCGTATTTGTGGAACCCCGAACTGAACAAATACACATCCAACTAGCTTCAAATGTACATCAAAGTTGTGTCTCTGAGAGAATCGGCTCGTAGGAACTTCACCAATACTGAGCTGGTCTTCAAAGCCCTCTCACTTTCCCTTTAGTTTAGTTATTTTTTGGTCACGCGTTTAAAATATCCGATGTGACTTCAGGCCATAAGCATTGTTAATGCTGTGTTCTGTTCTGTTGTTTATTTAGCAGCAAAAAATTACCTCTTGTGTGACTGCAAAACCCTGACTGATAATATCGCCGCAGTAATAATCTGTTTAATTATTTACATACTGAATGCACAACCAAATGTTGGTTAAACCCATGTAACCTCAAAACAACTATGAAAAACACTGTTTTGAAACTGGTTTGTTTGGTACATGGGTTTGTGTCGCCTGTCCAGACAAAGCCAGGGATTTCACGTTTTACAGGTATGCATTTATGCATCATCTACGGAATGAAAATTAAGGTATTTTCCAGCAGGACTGAGGTAGAAGTTGACCTTTACATGCCATCATCAAACAGTTTGTTTCCCTCACAAACAGTTTTCTGCACTGACAATTAAATATCCAGTGCTGTATTAGTCCTTCTGAGACTCTGGAGTAGATTGAAAGTACAAGAGGGTAGCCATTTTGAATAAGAGCGTGATTCAATCTTTATTCATATAATCATCGTCAAATACAGGTCTGCATAATATTTTTCCTTTAAGCAGTCTTTTCAGTTACTTACTAGCATCCTGTAAAGTTTTCATCTTACAAAATATACAGCAGAATCACGTATGACCTAAAAACCTCAGGGTATAGCTTTCAATTTCTCAATATAAGTCTGGCTGAAGGCAGACAGATCTAAGAGAAGGCTTTGAATGTTTAGCTATGCAGCGCAGGTCATTAGTTAGACAGTAATCAATAGAGCAGTCATTTGTGTGTTTTAGCTTAAAAGTTAATAATAATAAATTATTCGAATTTGAGGCTTGAGTGAACCCTATTCCTAATATGTTTTCTTTCAGTGTTATGAGTGATGAGTACTTAAGTTAATGCAGAGTTGCTGCAATTTCGATGACACAATTCTTGTGTGTAAAGGGATTTTCCGTTTTTGCTGGGATAACTTTCCACAGAACCACATGTCCACCGTTCCCTCGGTTATCCGTGGTTATCGATTTTTACATTGATGTGGCGTCCTTATTTCGCTGCCTCATAGCGATTTAATACTTATAATCATATTTCAGTTCTTTAATTTCTAATCTTTTAAACTGAGCCTACTGCGTTTTTATTTGCTTTTCACTTGCAGAAGCAGCACAATCACTTGCTAAACATTTGCCTCTGATTATTTCAACAAGGTTTGAGTCGATAAAACTAAGCGGCACGGGGTGAGTGAACGGCAACAAAGACACTGGGGAGGAGACTGAAGCTGTTTATCGTGATTTGCCCGTCTCCGTGAGAGCACCCCATCTGAAGTGGACCTCTGACCCACATGGCTGTCTGGGATCTGTGTTAAGACATGCTGTAGATCTGCGCTCGCGTGAGGCCACCTGTCACGTGGGGGGGGGGGGGGGGGGGGGGGGGGGGGGGGGGGGGGGGGGGGGGGGGGGGGGGGGGGGGGGGGGGGG
>JAOYSI010009795.1:0-10716 GCA_025775065.1 Hiodon alosoides
TGTGTATTTATACAGACTATCCTAAATAAAATTGAACAGGGTCATACTGAAAATGACAATACATATTGTACAATTTACACAGTGCAGAAAAATACGGATGTCATTGCGGCTATATACAGACAAAGAAATAGAGTTACATTTTATCTTCATTTTTGTTTACATCGATTAAAAAAGCTTCATGGCAAATATTGCCGATAAAGAATTTAATACTGAGGCTACGCTTATACAATTAAAGGATTGTACAATTATTCAATTAAAATATACGCTGAATAAATAAAACGTTGCGTTTTTACCTTTAAAAGTGCCATAATTCTCTGGAATTTATTAAAACCGTGTCTACTAACAATTAATAATAAGGTCAAAGCCTGTTTAATTGTCCACATATCGCTCCAGACATAAATGGTCATATAAGAAAAAATACATAAACTGATTGCTATAATGATTGAGCTGAATACCTCATGTAAAAATAAAACGCTATTCAGCTTTTTTTTGTCTTTTATAAATTCAAGAAAGAATAATATTTCTTAATAAGTATTTAAAGTTCTCAAGTGGTAGTCATCCGCCAGCAGAGTTAGTACCTAAGCTGTTTATGGGACACTTCAAATTATTCTCTGCACCTCAATGGAACGGCGCACAGCAGTTTCTCCGTTTCTCCACATTTCTGACCTTGCTCCATTTGGTTAAAAAACTGTCATTACGAAGAGATCAAATCATTTAGTTTTTGTTGCTCTTGCTTTTTGACATCTCTTATTTGTATACAATTTAGTCCGTGTACAAATACGTTCCCTCCTTGTTTAAAGTGGATTGTTAATGACACAAAGTCTTTGACCATTACACATAATTGGACGCACGTCTTAGCTGCTCCTTTCCCCGGGGTAGAGTTCTGCCTCACGCCCGCTTAACCGTCGAAGTTTTTAGTGGCTTTTATTTGGGATTGTTACTTTTTCATTGCAAACGTTCTCCGGCGGACTGTCACATGACACAGGGCTTGATGTCCTGATAAGCGACTTGTTGGTGGTGATAATAGGACCCGCTGCCTGGCGAATGCATCGCCGAAGATGTCATCGCGTTGAAAGAGAAGACAAACTCTTTCCTGTCACACATACTTGGGGACTGTGAATGATATCGTGGTATACCTGACAAAAAAAGGAAAATACTTGTGTTAAAAATGAACAGAAGACTCAAATTACGACTAACGAAAGAATTGCATTTGTTATTAAAAATAATCTTACCTCAATTACTTTACTTGCTTTTCTATTTAGAATCGGTAAAATGTTGTACTACACATTTAAATGGCTATAATACCCATGGCAAAGCATTCTTAGCAAAGCATAGTTATTTGAAGATTTATCAAGTTAATATTTATTCATTTATTATAGGATTTATGAAATTATTAGGACTCTATATATTGTACAAAATGTATTGGATACGTAACAGCTTTATTGCCATTCCAAAACGTTAAAGGTTTCAAATACACAATCGATTCTTTGTAAAAAAACAAACAAAAAAAAAAACATCTAAAATGGATCTGCTCTGCATTGTTCAGTTGTTGATTATTTTTAGATTTAGTTTAAACGTGACAATGATATGTAAAATATTTAATGCGGATCAAATACTATTTCAAATTTCCTTGTGCGCAAAACCGATCTATATTAATTTGATTAAACTATTGGATTTGTTTCCTGTAATAATTCCACGACAACATATATTAAATGTATTAAATGCAGATTATATGCCTGAAACACACACATAAAATCAAACTACGATTATCAATGAAAATTGCATTCTAAAAATGAAGGTGATATTTCCTGCAGCCATATTTAACACTCCCTTCTGATTGTGGCGATAAGATTCAGAAGATAATAATATCTGACAAAACTGGGGCGGAACTGTCTTAATTGACAGAAGATTGCCATATCAGTTTGCACGCGAATCCCACAGGAGACACTGCTGCGTGAAGCACTGACTGTCTCCGCTCCCGATTGTTGTTCTTGGATTGGTACAATCCAAAACACGTCTCCAGACAGATTCACTAAGCGTGCTTTCTGTTTCCACCGCCGGGAGTTTATTAAGAAACACCAGTGCTTGTACCTTAGAACAATTTTTGCATATCAATCTTGGAAATAACAAATCTCTAATCTTATCCAATTATTTTTATGATATACACGAAATAATATCTATAACGATAACAGTTAAATTGGTCAATTTAAAGGCGCTCTCCATCCACATATTCAAACCCAACAAATCAATTGTTTCAATGCAATTCAATGTTTTTGTTAAAAATAAACCGGAAGGGAATATTATTTTCTGTTTTAAAACTTGCATCACACTTGTTTGTCTAATTGTCTAGTTAATTAAATCGTGGTTAATATTATAATTAGGCCTATAACTTTTTTATTGTGCACCGGGCTTTTTGTGAGAGTTTTTGACTAGGTTTGTATCACAATTCGGCAAGAGGGTTCGTTCTCTTTATAATTCTAGAATTAAGGATATCAATGTTATAAAATTTGTTTTATACCTTGCAAGTCGGTGGTACTATGCCCGTTCTGGTGGAGATATGACTGGTCTAGAGAATGTGATGGTAAACTAGGCTGTAGAGGGTTCGCTCCAGGGTTGCAAGGTGAAAGAGGCTGCTGCTTTATATATGACGCGCCGTTATTCAAAGACGCAGAAGCCGACGGAGCCCAAGCGGAAGGTGTGCTTGAATAGACGGAGTGAGGATCCATAACTCCGCCGCTGGTAAGAAGCGGCGACGCAGAGTTGTCGTGATGGCTGTACTCGCCCCCTGTGGATCCTGTACAACTCCCCATGTAGGAATGTCCACTGTTGGCCGACAAATGCGACACGGAATGTCCTGCCAAACCCATCCCTTCCATGTTGCTCGCCAAGTGCCCGTTCATCATCCCAATACCACTGTCCAAAGATAAACCGTTGGGAGGGCAAGAAAGGGCTCCTCCGGTCCCCTGGAAGTTGTAAGAATCTGGTAGATGATTGAATCCAAGTCCGTTCATCATGCTGTACATTGGCTTTAGCGCCTGGCATTTTCGCCGGAAGCCCCTAGGCCTCCTGCGGAAAGATCCCTCCTCAAACATAAACTCACTGGCGGGGTCGATCGTCCAGTAATGGCCTTTCCCTGGTCTGCCGAGACCCTTCGGCAGCTTGATAAAGCACTCATTAAGGGACAAGTTGTGACGCACAGAGTTCTTCCATCCTTGATATGAACCTCGGAAAAACGGAAAGCGGCTTTGGAGGAACTGATAAATCTCACTAAGCGTCAAACGTTTTGTTGGTGAGCTTTGGATAGCCATCACTATCAACGCAATATACGAGTAAGGAGGTTTCTCTGGGCGACGGATTCCAGCGTTAGTCTTTTTAGTTTTAGTAGTTGAGGAGGCAGTCTCCATCAATGAGGTCTGTCCGTTTGGTTTTTCCGGTACTGCAGACATTGGGCTGCTTTGGGCAGGAGTCTGCACTGAAGGCTGCTGGATCTCTGCCGTCATTGGGTCTTGGCGCAAAGAAAAACGCTTAAAAATATCGCGTTAAAAGTTACTACAGGAAAAAAAAACTAAACAAAGTTCAGACCGCTGCGGTATGTTACTGGTGAATATCGCGTTGCTAAAACAAAAGCAGAACAGCTTGGTACCAAAACAAAATGAAAAGAACCGTTTAGTTTCAAAGCCGTCCTATTTCTGAAACATCAAGTCCTGTGTAGAGGTCCAGAGTTAGTGGGCATGCAACGGGACTCGCTTTCAACTTCGTCGCTCTGTTCTCTTCCTTCCAAAGGAGATCGCCTTTTACTTATCTGTTGCCATCAGCGTCTTGCAGGCTCTTCACCATCAAGAACGTCAGAAGAAAGAAGCACGCCCAATCTCCTCCCACTCCTTGGCGTCTCTGCTCGGTTGGGATGAAGCTAGTGAATATCTCTCCGCCTTTACTTTTAATATGAGGTTTTTTTTTATTTATTCAGAATCTCACTTTCTCGAAAAGTCAAGTGTACTTAACAATATTTATTAGAATTTAGTAAATGAAAAATGCAGATATCTTTTAATTACGATAAATGAATGATTTATTACAAAAACGAATTTATTGTATCCATTTTGTTGAGTCCGGTATCCGTCAATTAACTGATATGCATCGGATTCTTAGCGCTATAGATTTTGAAAATAAATGTAAGCTGTAACTTTTATTCTGGGCCTTTGATAGTATTGAATAATTTTTTTGCCAATCAATATCCATTCAACTCTGTTTTTCGAACTGTGAACACAAAGAGACTGAGAAAGAAATCGTTGTGCGCTATTCAAATATGAAATATATATTAAATTGTTCGTAGCCTGTACAAAGCGGTCAGTTGAAAGAATATTGTTTATCCGTTTAAAATACGTTTCTGATTTTTATTTAAATGTAGACAGGAACATGAACATGGACAGGATGTTTATATAGCAAAATGTAAACATTTCGCTGGCCTTCTTTAAATAAAAATCAGACAAAACGTCCTGCTAGATCCGCTAATGGGCATTTCTGATGCATTGAACTTGTACGTTCGTGTGTTTGGATTTAACTCCACGAGATTTCTGCGACATATTAAAGGTTTAATGAAAGTTTATTTTTATTTAAAAGGAGCGAAAAAAATCTCAAGCCATCCGAGACCGTGCTGAAAATCTCGAAGAGGACTAAGACCGGCTCCTGCAAACGTTCCTTTCATCAGATGTCATCATCAAATCAAGGCAAGTTCTTTAAAACTTCAATATTACAAGAGAATTGAGAAAATGAACGATGTCAAAGTTTTCTGTTAGAGTTTCTGATCGATTGAAAGCCCTACGATGTAAAAGCTTGTTGGTAAAATTAACAGTCAATACAATTTGTCGCATTATTTTGTTTAATTACACGTATTATGAAATCTAATAACAATATTTTGGGCAAAACTTATGGAACTTCTGGAATCCAAAGCAAACCACATTATGATCTATACTAATGCATAAATCATGTTATTTTAAAAAAATCTACTTGAAAAAAACAATTAATTTACTCACCTTTTTTTTTTTTAAATATATAGACTATACACCCTATTCCAGACTTACGATTGCTTAAATAACGAAAATCTCTAAATGAAACGTACACATCTGCATTAAGTCCTCATCGACAGAAAGCCCAACATTTAAACAATTTTGTATTAATTTGTTGTGAATGGTATTACACCGCTGTTTGTATAACTTGTGTTTCCTGGTAAAAACGGGTTTTCTCCCCCCATGGTAGCTAAAATAAGAAATCTGTTCGTAGTTCCTCGGAGGATGGACCCTGTAGATCAATCCCTTGACCGGCCGCCCTGCAGCAGTTCCATTCGCGTGTTGGTAGATGTCCCATTGACCTTAGAAATGGAAACTGCTCGTTGGACGGGGACTCTAAAACCAGTTAATGTTGCAGTTTTATGGGATTTTCAATGCGATATGTAATTGAGAATTATATATATGAATTCCAGTCGAATTTACTCGTAATAAAATTACGAATTCCATTGCACTCTTTTGTGAAGAAAGAGTAGTAAGAATTTTTAGAGTGCACAATAAATATATTGTCCTCTTGTGCATTAAAACATGTATAGCATTATGCATGAATTTCTTCATATTTTCTTTAAGATACCTGTAATGTTTGGCCACAACGAACAAAATATGAATGTATCCTCCTTAGTCTTCCTGCTAATTTTATGCATTAAAGGAGGACAGCAGTCGCAAAGTAACTGCCCAAAGGCTAAATTCCCAAGCAAAGAAATTTACATAAGTTTTGTTTCGGTCTTTACAGCGGGCACCCGGTTGGAATGGGGCCCATGCATTTATCAGAAGAACAGACCACCCAGCACGCGACGGAATAAGCAGGCGCGCGCCGATCGAATCTCTTCTGCATTTAATTAACGTTGATGACTTCATTCCAAGCATAGGCCTGCTGCTGCGCACTAAAGCGTTCAAACACCAAACTCAATTTGCACTCGTCGTAATCACCAGTTTTAGATTTACACACTAAAATCCGGAGTCTTCTGGAAATAGATTCCTAATACGCAAAAAGAAAAAAAGGGGGTGGGGGTGGGTGGTTTATGATTGGCATGTTTTTAACTAGTAAATGTCCCTACTCAAAGCGTTGACAGGCACAGTGATATTTTAGGGCCACTCTGGAAGGTAACTTATTTGGGAAATAGAAGTAAACAACATAACAGTCACGTAAGTCAAATAATGATTATTGATTTAATCAAAAACTAGTTAACAGAAAGCTAGACAGAGTAGGAAACAGAGAGAAATAAATTAAATTTAGTGTGGGACTGACAATATAGGATTGATGTCTTAATGATGTCTTAATTCAATTCAATTGTAATGACGTTTATTGATTTTTTTTTTTAAATGCATCAATTTGTGGTTAATTATACAGCATTTTATCTTTAGTTTCAGACAAACTGTATAGGCAACCAAAACGAAAAAATATTCAAGCTTCTGAAAGATAAATCTGGCCAACGATACTGAAACAGTATATAGGGCGATTGGTCGTTCTGAATTTCTTGCTTTCGAGTGAAAAAAACCTTCGCAAATGTTTAGTACAAAATTGTCTATTTCTATTAATTCTACTATATATATATATATATAATTATTTTATTTTATTTTATTTTTATATTTATCATAACGGGTGAGTATTTTTATTTTCAAATGAGGTTCCTAGTTAACTCCTTTCCAATTGGCCCTTTCAACTGTGCACGTTCTATGCACGCACAATTTCCATGACGTCATTCAATGAAATATTTGACAGCAATGCATCCTTCGGAATTCACAGCCGCGTAGCTGGGATAATTCTTGAACATTTGGCCGCAGGCGCATTAGTCATAACGCTGAGCAGAGCTCGAAATAACTTTATTGACCTGAGTTTTTTTTATTTTATTTTATTTTTTTATTTTTTCTCTATTTTTTAAAACTAATTATTTAAAATGTTAAACATTTGCTGGAAGGCCTTTTAATATATCAAATGTACAGTAACGATTTAATGTCAGGAAAAACATCAAGCTTATTTCATTCAAATTCTCAGGTGCTGCCATATTCGTATGTACCCGCACACTGCTCTCTAAACACCTATTTACACGTACTTGCCAAGTTTTTACGTGAAACGGTGCGTTGCCAAAATTACCGCAGGTTGAGTAAACTTTCATGTCATACAAATTTTGAGTCTGTCAATGCCATCAACTTTTTAAATGGAATTGCTACTACTCATACTTCAGCAACTACAGGCCTGAAACCAAAATTTCAGACAGTTGGCTGTCATTCATGAAAACAATGCGATAACAATGTCAGTAATAGCCTACTAAAGGTTTTATTCTCAGTTCAGCAGTATTTGTCTTGAAAAATAGCTGCCAATTATATAATGTGAATCTGGATTTTTAAAAAAATATTTGGCTGGATACTACAGTTTATTTTCTTTTACTGGTTTAAATTCTATAGAATTCACCTTGTATAGGTGACTCATAACTCATCAATATGCTTTTTTGTTGAGTTTTTGGCAGCACACTCCATCTCGAAATCTCAAATTCACATTAACTAAAATTAGAAGAATATATCTCGATAGAAACAAGCCGCCGATTCAGTAAAAACAGTAGGTATATAATTTATCTTAAAGTAGATCACAATTTAAGTTTAAAGTATATTTCTACCGGTTGTGTCTATATTTTGTCTCAGCTATTTTGGTTTGGCAAAACATCATTAAATTATAACCTTGTACATAACCCTCCACAGCTCCCTTGATTTGATTTGATTTGATTATAGTTGGAAGTCCGTATGAGACGATTTATCATTCTCGCAGCATCTCATTTAGACAATTGATGTAGCAGGTTGACACTCTGTGTATTCAAATTATCCGGTGTGGGTAAAGAGGTTCTTGTCTCCAAAACCGTTTTCAGCGCACTAAAACGTCCTACCAAGATATCATTTTGCATTATAAATGATATGTATTATCTTTCACGTACCGATAAAACCGACTACAATGCGTATTTTTAATGAATCCCTCAAGTGTGTTTTTTTTTATATATTAAAACACTGTTTATAGAATCATTTCAGCGTTTTTAACGTAATGTGTAGGCTGAACACTAATTACGTTTAATTTATAAATAACAAAATGGGTTCAAAAAGGGTTTTTGATTTTTCAGTGACTAGTATTTCGGATAAAATACGCAGTGAGCATCTTTTTCTACCTACCTAATATGTCTGATTCATCTTATTTTATTTTATTTTATTTTACCGAATGTGTGTTGGCTAAGGTCTGGTCAAATGTGTCTGAAATTTAAAAGAACATTCTAATGCATTGGTATTAATTTCAGTCCTCTCAATAAACTAAAATTTTAAAGCTACGACAAAAGTATGAAAAATATTTTGATAGATAAACGTGATACATCACAATTCTCTTGTAGTAAACGCTGTTTCGTTCCGTGTTCGTTTCAAAATGTAAAGGAATGACGTGCAACATATCTTACAGTTCAAATGTTATTACTTTATAATAGGAGTGTATTAAATGTATCTAACATTTCCTTGTTATCCTTTGTCTTCATGACAATTCACGTTTCTAAGCAAGGCGAGTCTCATGCATGCAACTGCATTGACAAGACAAAATATCAAAATATCAGAAGATAAACACAATACCAAAATACCTATGTATCAGAGACATCCGATGATTTTTCGTTAAGATCATGTTTTTTTGTTTTTTTTAATAGTTATGAAATAAAACATATAATTTCCAGTCTGGAACGCCTGTTTGATACCCACTGACACCCAAGTGAAATTGTTTGCGACTGGTTTTTATTTTATATCGGAACATAAGCAAGAAGCTGTGAAGCACATATTGACAAATTAAATAGGAATAAAAACAAAAGTCAAGATGCCTTGGTTCGGACGAGGATATTTTTAGGTATTATTGAAAACCAAGGCATTGGTTTCACCGCTCAACACACAAACTTCTTCTGCGTCTTTTTGAGAGAGTTCGGTGGCTCTGTAAGGTATTATAAGATAAATAATAGCAGTAATTCTTATTAGGTTTCATGGACGGTTATGGATTTGTTTAGCAGATCCCCCTTTTTAGAAAGAAAATGCAAGCAGCACGGAAGCAAGTCAACTTCCAGCGCAAAGAACAATGCCAATAACAATATATATATATATATATATATATATATATATATAATTACGAAATTATGTGAAATTTCCCCTATGAGTATATTATATTGCCCTAATAAGAAACATTCGTGTTAGGTTATAAGTGATATTTCATTTTAAAATTCTTTTGATTTGTTTTCGAAACTTGTGAAGTATAGGAACAAGCCTAGATATACTTAATTGGTCCTAAAATATATCAACAGTCGAAGAACAAAGGAAACACAAGAAAAACAAAGCTGGATAATATCTAGTGCATATGCATAATTAGTGAGGTCATTGGCATTTTCTATTTTTCCGCCATGATGAATTCCATTGATTCCGAGATTCCGCAAACCAGGAAAACACATGCCAGTCATGAAACGTTAATGAATTAAAATCAGGGCCTGTGATTTAATACCTATCCTTGAGTCCCATGACCAAGAATCCCTTTAGAGGAACACATTTAGCATTAGCACACCCACACCCCCACACTCACCCACACACCCACACACACCAACACTCACAGACGAAAAAAAGGGGAATTTCAGTCTGAAATATAATCTTCGTATTTCCTTCATGCATCGCTTAGGCTACAACATTGTCGCATAATTGAAAACAGTATAAAATAGAAGCGGCCCCCCTCTCATCACTTTCTCTTACTTAGTAGGTGGCCATGTATATTTTTGTTCAAGTGGTGTTTATGTTAATGAAAAAGGATGGGATTACAAACAGACCACTGATTGCATTCATTGGACTGCTAGATTGATTTGAACTGCGCAGATATGGGCTCCACCTATTCATTTAATCAACACAACCAGAATCGCACTCTACGACTTTTTAATTTTTCTACTCTGACAGACCTCCAAGGTGCATTGTTTTGCGACAGTACAGGAGAGAAAGAACACTTTACTTAATTATTTTTTTTAGCAGTCGAGCGCGAATAGATGCCGGGTTTAGTGCTCACAGTCCACGTAGCGACTGCGTAGTTGGAACCTTTGCGCCTATTTTCAATTTGCTTCTACATACTATTTATGATCTGCTATAAGTAAATGTTTATTAACACCAAGTCCTATAGAACTTATCCTTCATAGTGTGGCGGAAAGCAATGTTATCTGTAGCTAATGGAAGACACTGAGTTTAAATAAAACAGAAATAAAAAAGTAACCTACAGCATAGTTTATTATCTTGAATCTTCTAAACTTTTGCTTTAATGACAACATAGATGACGACATACTTTGTTTTAACATGATTTATGTTCGCGGGAATTTGTGCTGAAAGGCTGACTTCTGCGGCCACCTCGTATTTCTTGGAAAGGGAAAGGACCAGCTAAGATAACACGTGTTTGCCTGTTAGGATGGTTTTTCGTTTTACCATGCCATCTAAACGGCACGGCTACTGCCACTGTAAGGTAATAGGCGTTTACGGATGACCAGGATCAGTCAAAAGTTGCACTTTTATTTTTGAAACATCTCCCCAACGTGTAGTCTACCGTAGTTGTTTTTGTATTTAGTTCTCTTTTTTAACAGGATAAACTGTTTACACACACACACACACACACACACACACACACAAA
>JAOYSI010009798.1:0-10714 GCA_025775065.1 Hiodon alosoides
TGTGTGTGTGTGTGTGTGTGTGTGTGTGTGTGTGTGTGTGTGTGTGTGTGTGTGTGTGTGTGTGTGTGTGTGATGGGTTTTCTTATAGTTTCTTGGGTTCAGTTTAATGATGCCTAATTGGCCTGATTACTTCCAGGCCATTGAACCACACACGTCTACAAACCTTTGAAGCTATTAGGTGTTAGACTAATAATCTTATTGTCATTAATCTTGAGCTCCTCCAAAGATGGTGGCAGAGGTGGGATTTTGGTCAGATTGTTACCGTCCAGGTTCAACCTCTTTAGTTTAGTCAGGTTCTGCAATAAGCACAAAAAACGTTTATTAAAATAGATGTAGGTCATTATAATTGTAGGCCAAGTTTCAGTTTAAGGGTTAAGTTTCAGTTTCAGTTCTACATAGAACACATGAAAATGAGTTTAACACATTAAACAATTCAGCTATACCAGAAATGCAGTATGTATATATGGAGACTCCTCACGTTTTAAAATCTGGAATTGGACATTTTATTTTCTATTTTCAACCCAGTAACTGAGCTAATTTATGACAGCTCATCGCTACAAATCCTGTCGACACACGTGGGGAGGTGAGGAAGTGCTTGTCTCCTTCAAGCCTTCAAGCCATCTGTCTCTTTTCCTCTCTGCAAGCTAGGCGATAGTTAAAGAGTCGAGATAAAGCCTGCCGATTCGACCCACACCAGCCTGGGCGACACTCTACCAATTATACACCACCTCTGTGCATTCACAAAATCCAGCTCGTACCATTTTACCGATTGAGCCACTCAATACAGCGACACAATAATAATAGCATATTCTATGATCTATAGAACCGACAATGAGACAAAAACGTAGTTAGTCACAAATTTTATCAGCCATTATTGCAAAAATGAACGATGGTACTTAAATCAGTACATAGAGACGGGGCCCACAGAAGCATTCCATAACCAGAAGAGCATCAGAGGATTTTCCAAGAATTATTGCAGTTTTTTAACATGCGGTTTATCTCTTGACTGTTGATTTTTTCACATTTACTGCAATGGGCAGAGTCTGGAGAAATTTTTCTCTGCGGTGCCAAGTTATTTTGCTGCCTTGATGTGTGACATGCCTAGGCTTTCTGTCAACAGTGCTAACCAAGTACACTTACAGCCATGATTGCCCAACTTAGTGACCCTCTGCAAGCGAGCAGCAACATCATGTTCTTTCTCACACTGTCACATAATCACTGTCAAATTGAATCCATCTTAGAGAGCCATTCATCTTCTAGTAATCTTGTATCGTATTGCAAAAACTAGAGTATGGGGCAACAGTGATTTGACCGCTGACATAGGACAGCTTGAAATGGTATGTAGTACCATATAGTACAAAGTATGTCGAAGTAATGTCATTTTTGACATTGAATATCATCAGATCTTATTGAAGAAAGTTATTCAATACCTAATGTCCCGTATAAAAAAAGTAATCACCCCCAAAAACTCAATTACTTGACTCAACGCTTCCTGAAGTTACTTATTAGTCTCTCACAGCACCATGCAAATTCACTTTAATTGACTGAATCTGTCTCAAACTTTCTCCATTTGGATAATATGACTTTGATGGTAAGGGCCAACGGTGTCCCAAACCAGGCCTTGATGGTTACCAAAGTACTCAGGTGACCCTAATTGTCTCTTTAATTGGGTTAATTAGAGAGGCAGTTACTTTTTCCACACCTGAAGATTGCATGTTCTGTTGTCTTGCATACCCAACAAAGGAAGCAAACTAAGAAGCACCAACCCTGGGTGTCATGTATTCTCTCTCAGAAAGAAGATCTGATCAAAATTCAATGTGAAAAATATGCAAAAATGTAGGCAAATACTTTCCATGGTACTGCATGCAAGTATATGAGGTTATTTAAATGTATTTAGGCTTAGTAGTATATGTAAGCAGATGTATGCTGTAGGTAGACCTTTGTAGGAAAATGTAGCTATATGTAGGCTTACATAGTTGTATGTTTTATGAAGGTCGCACGTAAGCTGATGTTAGAGGATGTAGGCTATTGAAGCTGTATTTAGGTTGTCATAGTATGTAATTGAATTTAGACGTACGTGCTTTCATACTTACCCGGAACAGGTCCGGGCTGAACGAGAAGTCGTCTAGCTTGTTCTTGCTGAGATCCAACCACTCCAAGTTGGGCAGGCCAGCCAGGGCCCGAGGAGGGATCTTTCTGATTTTGTTCTCTGTAAGAAGAATAGAATACGTTGAAGGAAATCCCCTTATGCACCTAGCATTCATGGAGCTTAGCGTGCTGATTTAAAAAACCTGTAAACAGTCAATGTGATGGCAGCTTTATCTCTTCATGAGGACCTTGTGATGGGTCCTTATCATGTTTGCTTTTAAATCATTGCTGAAATTCGTAATAAACAAGCGGTGCATCCTAAAGTAATGCACTCATGCTGGTTAGATGCATTTTGAATAAAAGTAGTGAGTAACTGCGTTAACAACCACACTATAGGTTAAATAGCTCTATTTTAGTCAAGCTGAGAAATGTAGCCTTCATTTATAAGATAAACTGCAACCCTGTATTCATGGATTTTTCGAATCTACCGCCTCCTCATTTAGCAGCTGAACTTCGCTATCCTCACCTAGGCAAGGTTTTCTAAATCTTAATCATGATTTTAACCAATCATATTTGTACTTTACTACCCAATTGGCAATTGTATCAACGCATCTTAGCTCATAACTATGACTCATGCCAATACATGCCGGAGGAGTGAGGAAGTACATATTGGCTCATCCTAGTAGCCTTCGAGCCACCTGTCTTTCCACACTGCAGGCTACTCGGCTCACAAGAGGTTCAGCAACGATTGGAGGAGATGCACATCCCTTTCAGCGGTACTGCAAGCCTGCAGTAGGAGATGCTTGTTAGCGGCTAGCCGAGTGCATCCCTGCCAATTCATACCATTCCAGCCCGGTCGGTCCTATTCTCTCCTGGTCACAATAGACTAATGTCACAAGTGGGAGGTCCAGCTTGTAGGGCTCATTCTGTGCTCGGGCGAGCGCCTTTACTGACTGAGCCACTATCGGAGTTCAGGCATTTTAATTCTTACCCACTTCTCTGTCCTCTCACCTGCCAGGTAGAGGGTTTTGACCCCCAGGTCAGTGATGATTGGGAAGTGGGCCATGCCGGTGCTCCCACAGGCGATAACAGAGTCAGACAACAGGCACCCGGCTGGGAGGGACTCCATGAAGCCGGTCCTGTGAGACGGGCTTGGGACAGGGCCCAGGAGGGGCTCAAAATCCCGGAAATCGTCATCATCATCGTCATCGTCATCGTCATCATCATCGTAGTCATCGTATTTGGACGTGAAACGCTCCTTCTCGTTTTGGAGTTTTGTTGATGCTGCCTGGGTTCCGCCCACTCGCCCCTGAGTACCCTGGGCCACTGGCGCCAACTTGACACCCGTTACTTCCTTTATCGTCCCAACTTCCTGTTTCTTCCCTTCTGATGTCAGCTGTCTCCCAGCAGCAATAGATTTCGCCTGTGTCACCTGCCGGGTAGATTATAAACACAGCCGTGTGCAGGGTGTACAGAGATTAGGACCAGACATGGAAAAAACGGCCTTATTTTTAAAAAAGCATCCCAATGCAAATGTAACCGATCTGTTATCACAAACCCTGCTCCTTTACCTGCTGCTTTAACGTGCGGCATAACCTCCGCAAGAGAAGCACGTGAGAGGCTAAAGAGTCATGTCCCAGCTGACTCACAAACCCATCCTCTACAAGCTCCAACACACCCGCTACTGTTTGAAGTAAACCATGAACCATAAACATGGCAAAGCAAGCGTGTTGAGCTCCGTTGAGGGTTCCACACATCCCTGTTCATAAGGGAACCCCCCCAGACCCACTCTCGTTCAGCTCACTCACCTTGTCTGCTGCCGTCTCCGGTGTCTCGTGCTTAGGTTCCACCGCTCGCTTCCCAACAGCATTTCTCTCGTTCTTTTTGCTGGTTCTGGCCTTCATCCTCTCCCCTGTGCTTTGTGTCAGTCTCTTGTCCCTGTGAGCTTCTGTAGAGGCATGTCAGGCATGCTTAGCTGAACAAGGTCAAATTCATGTGAGGGATTCAGATTTTGAAAACTGTTTTATTACACCATGCTATTAAATTCGGCATCTATCTGGCACCTACTTATGTAGGAATCTTCTAATTCCCGTCAAACTTATTTTCCTTTCGGCCACAGTTAAAGTGATGCCCAGTTACATGCATTCAAAACAAAAGACAATTCAGCCCTTCCAGCAGATGCAATCCTACCTGCGCTTGCACAGGGGATGGGCCGGCAGTTGGTAACTCCCCAGTGACATTGACACTCGGAGCAGGGTTTGGTGGACCACACTGACCCATCAAACAGAGCAATGCCGTTCACCAGGCACCGGCTTCTGCTTCCTGTCACACAGACACACGCAAACCATCACCGCTGAGGCTCTTTTAAAATAGTCAATTTGCATATAACTTTGTTGATAGAACTAGCTCTTGGTTCCTATTAAACAAGGCCTAGATTTTTTTTTATTCTAAAGTTCAAGACTTGGTATCAGTGAAACAAAAAAAAAAAGCAAAGCAAGGATAACCTGGCTGGAGATTACCTGTACGGGCATCTTTGGTTTCCAGGTTACGGGAGCCCCTCTGCCATTGTCCCGTCCTGCTGATGAGTCTCCCGTCTGCGACTGCGACTGCGCACACGCAGAGACAGAGCATCACGGTTCCGTGCATCGTGCCACAAGTGAGCTGGATCCCCCGGGCCTCTGAACTCACCAAACAAATTCCCCAAACTGATCTGAACATTTGACTTCCCACAAACTGCTTTATATCCCCTCCCTCAAGGAACGTCTTTCTCCACAGAAAAAAAAAAAACCCAACGGTGAAAGTGGAGAGGGGAAGGAGTAAATGGTGGGTGAGATCCGGAAAAAACAACTGGAAAATATTTTCAACAAAGATTCTCTTTCATTCCACTTAAAATCCATCTTACACCCAACCCCTCCTCCCTGACCCCACCACTACCACCACCCCACCCCACCCAACCCTACCTCATCTTACACCCCCAGCCTGGGAGTGTAAAACAAATAAACTGTGGAGGTGGTGCTTCAGGAAGAGAACCCTTATCTGGGGCAATGTGACCGATTGCATCAACCCCAAACAGGAACAGGAAATGCTTACTTTTTTAGCACGTTGTGAATGGCAAACAGACCAATTAAGGGGGAGGTAAATTAGCCACAGAAAATATTGTTTTTTTGAATCATATAAAACCACCAGCCACTGGGTTTTTCTGCATCTTCTTGGAGCCACCCCAGGTTGGCCACACTCCATTGGCAGAGTGTGTTTGAAGAGGAGAGGAAAGAAAGAAAAAAAAACTCTCCGGGGCTAGCTGTGCAGCAAAGCCTTGGTGAGAATGAAAGGCCGCTTTGTCCATCCTTAGCCAACAAGCCAGGGGGGATACAAAGACCACACTCCTGAGAAATTCCCAGAGTTCTCTCGGCTCAGCCAACTCCACTCCACCACCATGTCTTCTCGGCTCCAGAACCAACACGAGCACGGTGCCTGCAAGCCCGGGTCTGTGTAGAACCCCTCGCGGTACCTCGATTGTACAATGCAGAACAAAACCCAACGATGTCTTTGGATGGGATTTAGGGAACGGAAATCTGAAATGTTACCTTTCCCAGCCTCATACAGACTCGCCCCCTTATTCCACAAATGTGAAAAATGTATCTAGTTATAATTATCTGTGAAGCTCAAAAAAAAAAAAAAAATCACAAATATAGTCTTTTTTTGATTCTCTCTATGACTGCAGTACATCCTGTTTGGTCAATATTAAAAAAAGAATGATTAAGCTTCTTTTTTTTTTTTTAAATAAACAAACACCAAACTTAGCGATTGCATCCTGTTCTGTGGCTTTCTTATTTACGCACTGACTTGCTCAGGTTAGAATTTCCTTACAAACCAGAAAAGATCACATCAACAATATAAACATTAGAGGGCAGTTTTAATTCAGATCCATGTCACATCCTTTAGCCTACAAGCAGGAAATAGTTCAATATCATTTTTGTGTTGGCTGGATATACTTATTTTTCTGCTTGGTTTCTGCTTGGTATCTAAACCCATAGAATGTTTCTGGGCTCTGGAATGGGAAATTTCCAAATTTCACCCTTTTCTGGTGATATTAATAGTTTCAAAGACCTCTATTTCAAAGACTGACCCTACCTACCTTTTCAAGAGAGCTGTGAAGGCAGTAACCATTATTTCCCTGGGAAAAAAGTGATCAGGGGGACGGGAGCTGTAGTTTTGGGCATTGAAATACCTTCTCTAAAAATCCAGAATACCCCACGGTCTGTAATGCATAACATAGTATCGACTACAAGCTGCCATGAGGTCATGTCATCCAAAACGGTAATGTGAGAAATCCAATGAACACCGGCACCTCTGAGAGCATTGGCCAACACTGCCAGCGGTGTAGTGCCTGAGGCCCTGCTACATCTATTCTGGCCGAGGTGGAAGTCAAGCCAATGTTGACCCAGTTGCAGTCGCACACGGGTGAGAAGGTTGTTGTCTGTGAGGTGTGTTGCGAGGCCAGGCCTGTGTCACATCTCATCCTGACTGGCCCAGCGCAGGACTGCTTCGGGGAGGAGGGAGCCCTGTTGAGGGTGCTCTGCTGATCTTTGTTTTAGGGTCGAAACGTGCTAGCAAGCTCCGAAATTACTACATGTGAGCGCTCTCAGTCCTATGTGCACACCCGATTGGATCCAATCTATTTATTCTGCGGGTTCCGTTTCGAGTGTCTTGACTCACAGATTTTTATGTTCTGGTTCTTTGTTTTTTCTCCAGTCTGTATGGTATTAAATGTCTTGCAAAATGACTTAATGTATTACAAGCTTGCATTTGTCATCCCAGTACAGATTTTGACATTTATTTAAATATATTAAACTTGTAAAATATTAACCAAGATGTCATTTAAAAAATAAGAGTGTTTGCTGTGATGGTGGTCTTAGTGGAAGTGGGAATGTGACCTCTCACTAAGGGGTGTACGTGGCTGTTACCATGACCGGAATCTACCTATGCTGAATTTCATTAACAGCAACCATGATGCCAACAAGGTGGGGGAGGGAGGGCCGTTACACAACCAGGGCGGTAGACCCCCTGTGTGTAATGTTTTGTGTAATGAAAGACGTCATGTTAAAGTGGGGGAGGGGGTTAGAGTTAGGGGAGGGTATATTAGGCATACTTTCGATGGTGGGACACTCTGTCCTTTATTAACGCTGGTAATCTTGCCGTATTAGATACGGGAGGCGTGTCACGCTGAGTTTGGAAACTCCCCTCACAGATGACACAATATGTTTCCTTTGATGTCCTGGATGTATTTATTGCGTTACCTCCTCGGCATAAATTAGAGATACTGTAGAGATTCAAGACTTGATTTGACTTATAAACCCAGTTTCCTCATCTGTGGGGTCTCAATAAATCGATAACAACTGTCGGTCTATTATAAGATGACAAAACCAGGACTTGCCTTCTGACATTTTTGCCCCAAAGTGCCGCTGCAAGACAACGGCAGGTGTTACCTCTGTAACTCCAACCCTGTCAGCACCCCCACCCCTGACGGGCCTAGTGTGGTTGTGTCTAAAATAGCAGCACCCGCTGTCCCTGCGGCTCACAAACTCCCACGATTCCCTCATAAGTCCCATGCAGGGGAGAATTTTCTCTCTGTTGATTGACCCAGCAGGAACTCAAACGCAGAGACTTGGAAGGCGTAAAAAAAAAAGGTTTGAGCCAGGGCTATTATCGTAAACTAAAACTAAAGACAAAAAGTAAATGTCAAAAACATTTCCATTAACTGAAATAAAAACAAAAAACGATGTTAAATGGAAAAACTAAACGAAAACAATATCACACGTTTGAAAACTAGCTAAAATAAAATAAAAAGTATCATTGAATGTTTGTAGTTTTCCTTTTTGCAAACTTTGCCACTGACTGAAATGAGGCCACCAATAGGTCAATGTGAGTGTGACTGGATTGTGGGAATAGGGAGTTGTTTTTATAGTTATTAAGTTATTGTTTAGTTATTGTGTGTTTTTCAACACGATCAATAGCGCCTTTATTTTTTATATACATGTCTACACTATCTATTTGTTGCCAAGATTTCTAAAGATTTAATACATATAATACAAAGCAATGGGCAAAAATATTACCGATTGCATGTTTTAAATTTTGAATTTGTGTGTCAACAATGTGCTGACTAAACCCTGCCTGTCTTAATGGAATTTACAAAACTGGGTGTAATGGGCCTACATATCTTTTTTAGAAATTACAGTTTTCTTCAATTTCTAACAAGCATCGGTCAATACTGAAGCCACTTTTTCAAAATACTTCATACAGTCTGCATTACCAACATGCATCTTGGCCAAACAGTTAATCTCACCTCCAAAACTCACTCAGACCACCAAAACACTTCATACATGTCTCAAAATAAGCTTGTTCGACCATAACACTGGCAACAATGCTCACTCAGAAAGCATACCTTGTCAATCATAAAGCACTGACCTAAAAAATCCTAACAACAGGGAGCGTTACATAAATGATTAACTTTTATCTTTGAAGTTTAAATAATTTTTCACATAAGCCAATATTTCATTATAGAATAAGAATAACACCTTTTCACTTTATCGACTGTACTAAAGTATATGTAAGAAGAATGAATCAGAAATGCAGCAATTTGCTCCGATAACCTTTATTTTTTCCATCTTTGCATAGAGTAATTTAAAAATTTAAACAAAAAGACAAATTCTTCACAGACAAAACCCATCAAACACATGTATAGTATAATCACTCATACTGCACAGTACTGTGAGGGTTCTAGTTCTCCCTCTCTCCTGCATTTGGCCACAAGTTCTCATCAACATCTCATCTTATGTCTTCTCTGGCGATATATCTTGGAAAGTATCTTCTGGAATGTCTAATCCAACCCTGGCAGTCTTCAGGAGAAGTGTCTCCACACCCCGCATTCATGGCATCCAGTTAGGACATGTGGATGATGGTCATAAACCTTCCACCTCCACGCAGAGAAAAACTACTCTATGGGGTTTAGAAAGGGAGGGTATGGAGGCAGGAATAGTACTGACATCCTGGGATGTGCAGCAAACCAGTCTGTGACTACAGCAGAGTGGTGGAATGCCACATTATCCCACACAACAATGAAAGTAGGGGAGTTTCTTGCCCCTCTCCTCTGCTGGCACAAGTCGATTATGCAGGTAATCAGAACAGAAATGAGCCTCTCTGTATTGTAGGGCCCGATGAGTGGTTTGTGTAACAGCAAACCATCATTGGACAGTGCTGCACACATTGTGATGTTAGCTCCTTTCTGGCCTGGGACATCTACGGTTGCTCTCTGTCCAATCACATCTCTTCCCCTGCGGCGTGTTTTTGCAAGGCTGAATCCAGCTTCATCCACAAAGATGAATGTATATGCAGTGTGCCTGGCTTCCATCTCCATTACTCTCTGAAATACAGTAAATCCACAGTTTTACAGTACTGTACATTATGCATAGATGTGTATGTACCCTGTTTGGTTATTAAACAGACATCTTACCTGGACATATTGATACAGGAGTTCTTTCACACGTTCACCGTTTCTCTCAAATGGTACAGTGTACAACTGCTTCATCCTTATTTTATGTTTCTCTAGGACTGGCAATTGTCATTGTGCTGACCGTATTCACATTCCCTACAGTGATATTGTCTGCCTGCTCTCTGTCCCGAATTTCCCGCAGTTTTATTGCATTGTTGCCAATTACAATGTCAACAATGGCAATTTCCTACGCATCTGAAAATATTCTGCTTCTCCCTCCTGTGGGAGGCAACCTTTGGATTCTCCTGTAAAACACAAAACAATCAATATATTTCAAAATGTCAGTACATGTAAAAACGTAAACATACTGTATTGTACTATAATATGTAGTTCAATTATCATTGAAGGATGCACCTGTCGGTTGTTGATTTGCTGGAAAATTCGTACTATTGATGCAACTGCTGAACGCTGGTTGCACCCTTAAACCGGCCTCTCTGAAAGAGAGACCATGGTTTTCCACTTGGTAAATAATATTGGCCCTTATCTCGTCAGAGACCACCGCTCTGGGTCTTCCTCTCCTTTGTCCTCCACGCATTCTCCCTCTCCCCCTCTCTCTCTCTGCCTGCCACTCTCTGTTCCTTTAGCTGACACTCTAATCGAGAGAGACAGCAGTCCAGGAACCAGGTACAGTCTCATTGATGTTCCAGGAAATGGATACTGAATGATTGGCATGATTAGCATGATTAGCATAATTAGCAGAGCTGTGCATCAATGAGTGGTCTGGTTTTCGGTCTCATTTTTAGGGAGGGTGATTTTGATGCACTTACTGTCAATCTAAGACGCGTACAATACATTTGTTCTTCTTTTTCTTGTTATAAATTTGGAGTATGTAATTATTTTATTGTGTTTTGTCCCCAATTTGAAATCAATGATTGTTCGGATACTCACTCACACAGAGAGGGTGAGGAAGTCTCCTATTTATTTTACACAGCCTGCACAAGAGCTTCAGCACCACTTGGAGGATTGACAAAGAGGAGCACCACAAGATGGGATGGCAACTACCTACAGTGGGGAGAACAAGTATTTGATACACTGCCGATTTTGCAGGTTTTCCCACTTACAAAGCATGTAGAGGTC
>JAOYSI010009800.1:0-10712 GCA_025775065.1 Hiodon alosoides
ATGCAGAGTGGGAGAGGAGGAGAGGGAGAGAGGCAGAGCTGTGGACCATGCAGAGTGGGAGAGGAGGAGAGGGAGAGAGGCAGAGCTGTGGACCATGCAGAGTGGGAGAGGAGGAGAGGGAGAGAGGCAGAGCTGTGGACCATGCAGAGTGGGAGAGGAGGAGAGGGAGAGCTGTGGACCACACAGAGTGGGAAACCTTTCATCAATGAGGCTGTAAGGAATGTGCAAATCTGTAATGGAGCCCCCCTCCACATCTGGCATAAAATACACAATTTATTGTTTCCAAGACAGTCAATTGTGTCACATAAATGGTGAGCACTTTTATATTTAAAATCCTCAATGTGACCAATACGTTGCTACGGCTATTTCCCCAATGAATTTGTCCAGACCATTAAACAAAACAAGTAATTGTATGCTCACTGAAAGCGCTGTCCTATTAATTCCAGTGCCTATTTTTTATTTTTCATTACCGCCCTCTAGTGGACAAACTAGATAACATCAGCAGATTCATCCTGTTGCAATGTGCATTGTCTCCTGCAGAGGCATTTCCCTTTTCAAGTCTCCTCGCTTTTCCCACTGTGTGTGGTCCTAAAAGTAATACACCAACATTAAAACCTACATGATCAGCTGAATGTACCATGTATCATGTATCATTACCAGTTTTCTTTACTTTGGGCCGTAAGCTAGAAAGCTATCTGCATTTAAAAAGGTTGTGGTGGTAAGATCGAGGCGAAGAGATGATGTAATCAAAATCTAAAGGTAAAGACAAAACTGGCATCCAGACAAAAGTCTGTTTGTTTGAACAAATTTATAGACTAACTGATTCTGAGTCTCAGTAAGGTGTTTGGGCCAACACCAGCTGCCAGAACAGCTTCAATGCCTTGGCATTTATTCTATGAGTCTCCAGAACCTCACCGGACGGATGACACACGGTTATTCCAAAAGATGTTCCCTCATGTGGTGTTTTGATTATGGTGGTGGAATGCTGTCCAAACTCTCCCATGGGTGTTCAATTGGGTTGGGATCTGGTGACCTCGAAGGCCATAGCATGTGATTCACATTATTTTCACACTCATCAAACCATTCAGTGACCCCTCGTCCCGTGTGGATGGGGGCATTGTCACCCTGGAAGAGGCCTGATAAGGTCTATCAGGATATAAATGTTTCACCATGGGAAAGGGGTGATCTCTCACAATAACTTTCCCTCTCTGTGGGTTTTCCCATTTCTCACCCATCTGTATAAACACAGCGCATTCAGAAAGCATTCACACCACTTTGTTATGTTATAGCCATGCTCCAAAATGACTCAAAAACAGGTGGGGGGGCTTTCCAAATCACGTCAATCAATTGCATTTACCACAGAAGAGTCCGATCAAGGTGTTGAAAGGATGAGCAACGGAAGCAGGATTCAGGAGTGTTATAGCAAAGGGTCCGAAATCTTACGTTAATGTGGTATTTCTGTGTTTCATTTTCAATACGTGACCAAAGTCTCTAAAAACCCATCTTTGCTTCATCATTATGAGTTACTGTGTGTAGATTGATGAGAAAAAAACTGAATTAAATCAGTTTTAGATTAAGGGTGTAATGTGAAAAACTGAGGAAAAAAGTGTTCCTGAATGCAATGTGTATATCTACACACACACACACACACACACACACACACACACACACACACACACACACACACACACACACACACAAACACAGAGCCCTCCATAAAATCTGGGACAAAGACATTTTTTTCTTCTTGATTTTCCAAATCTAAAACTACACGGTTTTAGATTTGTAACCAAACAATTCACGAGTGGATGAAGTTCTCAGGTTTTATTAATAGGTATTTTCATACATTTTGGTTTCAACACGTAGAAATTACAACACCTTTTATACATAGCCCCCCCATTTCAGGGCACCATAATGTTTGGGACACGAGGATTTGCATGTTACTCAGGTGTTTTTGATTTCTTCGTTAGTGTATAATGTATAAGAAAGCTTTCAGCATCAAGTCTTTATTATAATTACATGTTTTTGTACAAGTTTGGGAACTGCCAGGGGGGTTATTCACAACCTTAACTGATTATTGAATTTAAATTGGCCTACATTTCTTACCAAAAGAAATGGTAGCATAATCAATTTCCATTCTAGTGTCTAACTCACAGTATTCTTTGCAAAGGGGCATCAGGTAGAAAATGAGTAGGCAATTATAAACAGCGAGTAAATGCTATACACAGGGTTGGGTATTTACTGAACTAGAGATACATCAGGGTGTCTGCCAAGACTTAGATCAAGATTTCTGCTAAGACAGTAGATAACCACTAAAATTATTAGTATATTTAATATATTTGAATTGCTTCATTTCATACTTAGGCCAAGATAAGATTCTCATATCAGCTGTTTCTACTGACCATGAAGTAATTACTCATGTATAAACATGTGTTTGTCTGGCTTTCCATTAAAGAAAACCTCAGTTATGGCTAATGGTAGTGATCTAATACGTACAATTTAGTCCAGACAGGGGAAAATTGTGTATTCCAAATGTAGTTTCCTTACCTACACGGGGTGCACAAGATAATCACACTCTGAGCTCACCGTGAATTAGATGATCACACTAAAAACCCCTGCCCCTAGGCTGTGTTTTAAGGCCAATAAACTATTTCACAGCACACATTTGAGATTACACTTACAGGAATTCCATCCGATAAGCGCTGTTTTTTTCCGCTCTTTGTTTAACTTAACTGAAAGTTTTTGTTTTAATTTTAAGTAGGTCACCCATTTTAAATTCATATTGAGACGTTGGCTAAGGTTCTATGGCTAGATTGTGAAGTATACGGTAGCGTGACCTTACCACCTTACCAGCCAAGTGAGATTTTCTTTTCTTTTCCCAAATCATTTCCCCCCAAAAAAACGACTGAAAGCAGTCAGGTCAGGTGCCACTCACATGTAAATGAGCGAGAGGAATCTACCCAATTAGACCCACTCTACCATCGTTTACAGACTCTCAATGATCATTTAATTGCAGCTTGTCAATTTGCCCTGCAACAATCGGTCTCCCACAATCTTGCCCTACGACATTTCTCCCTCTCGAAAATCTGCCCCTATCACAATTCACACCCATGACAATTCGCCCCCATGACAATTCGTCCCAGCAAAAATTAAACCCTATGCAATTCACCCTTATGCAATTCACCCTTACGACGATTCACAAATATTAAACACAAAATAATTGGTTGGATAAGTATTTACCCCTTTCAAGTCAGTATTTAGTAGATGCGACATTGGCAGTAATTACAGCCTTGAGCCTATGTGGATGGGTCTCTATCAACTTGTCACATCTGGACTCTTTTTCCCCCATTTTCCCCCCATTTTTCCCCATTCTTCTTTGCAAAACTGCTCAAGCTCTGTCAGGTTGAGTGGGGATCGTGAGTGCACAGCCTTTTTCAAGTCCATCCACAGATTCTCAATCGGGTTGAGGTCTGAACTGGGACTCGGCCACTCCAGGACATTAACAATGTTGTTTCAAAACCATTCTTGTGTAGTTTTGGCTGTATATGCTTGGGATCATTGTCTTACTGGAAATCTTCTCCCAAGTCTCAGTTCTCTTGCAGACTGCATCAGGTGCAAGGTAGACTAAACTGTTGTACATATATTGTAGGGTAAACAGTCATACACATACTGTAGGGTTAATAGTTACACACACTGTAGGTTAAACAGTCGTAGACATACTGTAGGGTTAACAGTCACACACATACTGTAGGGTTGACAGTCACACACATACTCTAGGGTAAAGAGTCTTACACACACTGTAGGGTTAACAGTCACACACACACTGTAGGGTAACCAGTCGTACACATACTGTGTCTGCACATTAAGGGTTACTCCATTCGTTTTTTGTGATTTTTTTCTATATTCTATATTAATTTATTGAAAGTAAGGAATTGTCAACGGTAAACATACTGTAGTCTTTCACAAGCTTTATGTTCTTAGAACCACAAGTTTTCCACCAGTACCTCACGTCACAGTCTTGAACCCCCCAAAACTGTTTTCCATGGGTGCCCATCTTGGACGTCGCTCTGGATAAGAGTGTCTGCTAAATGCCTAAAATGTCATGTAAAATGTAAAATGTAAGTCAGTTTCAGTTTTCACCCTTACAATCCGATTTACTTTCGACTCCATGCAATAACTACTTTAGTTTAATGATCGGACTCCTGAAATGAACTAAGGACACAGAGGGGTTTATTAACGTATAACTTGGGACAGGTTTGAGTTGAAAAACCAGGGATAAATTAACACAAGTGCACGTGAACATAGAACGAGGGAACAATTTACAAAACATAACTAATATTCAGGAGACTGTGACGTCTGGTGATGGATTGGGGGATTGTCTGATGCGGACCTGAAAAGCAAAGGTAATGTCTCAAAGTAACACTAAGTTTTTAAGTCTTCTGGAGCTGTTAGCTAGCTAGCTAAGTTATCGTGTTGCACTGGTGTGGCACGCCTGGGCGTGCCCAGTCCAGGGGTGTGCTTTCGTTGACACCTTTTATTCCCCATAAACTTAAACAAAACAAAAGCAGCTGAATCAAAAGGACAACACCCTCGTCCAGGAAACCCAAAAACAAGCAGCGGATTCGCTTCAGAACCAAACAGTGAAACATTAAAGCTAACCTGCCACCAGCCGTCACCTTTTCCAGTCTAACCCTTCTGTCCCAATCAGCTCTGCTGGCTCTTTGTAAAAGGTCTTTGATGGTTGGCACCTGAGTGTGATCACCATCAGTGGAACCACACTCAGGTCCACAACCAGGTCCCTTCTGGCCCAGTTTGGATATCCATCGTTTTCCCCGGGCTTGAGGGCTTTCTTTCCCTGCGGCTGCATCCTGGCTACATGCTAAAAACGTTTTCATACATTTTCAAAGATTCACATGAGCTAGTTTGTAAATATTGCTTCAGTAGATCACTTTAGCCAGCTAGCTAGCTAGCTTTTAAGTAATGCTTAGATTTAAAGTAAAAAGTTATTTACATGGAATACATGTGGCTGCTGGCTAGATGGCCAATATCTGCAGGTTGTTTGGGATGGGGGGGTGGTCATGTACCACTTATGAAACCTAAATATCCCCCGAGATAGGGGTGTGGGGTAAAGTAAGAGTCCTACACCTTAAAGATGGCGTCACCCTTAATTATTAGAATGTTATTATTCAAATGTTCACCTTGCCCCCCGGAAGGTTTCATGTGCCACCCCCATCCCGATTGAGAACAGATGCTCCACATTGTTATACACAGCTGTCATAAACTGTCACGAACTGTATGTCATGCTAATGACATGGGCTTCAAGTAAAGTGATACCAACATTTTAAATGCACTCCAATAAATTATTTTCTTATTTGAGAATATGTATTTGATCCAGGTCTGAGAGACAACATCAGTTAAGTTCTTTAAACCTGATGTTGTGGAGGTTTACAGGACTGTTCTTTAATTTAGTTTAATAAACGTGCTTTTTTTTTTCTCAATCGCTGAACTACTCTTAAGATGCCTGAGTCCGGAATAGGTCCCTCATCTCATAACGGAATTTGGCATTGTCTTTCTTTAAACCCTGTGATGCAGAACCTTTATATATACTTAGTACGTGTGGTCAAATGTTCATTAAGATAGCAGCGGAATTCCTTGTGAACAAGACTGATATCAAACCTTGATAATCAAATTAAGGCAATGGTTTATGGAATCATTTTAAACAAAAAATAGTCGTAACTGTAATGTAATATCTGCGTAGAAATTTTTTTGGAAACTGCGGGTCTGGACGCACTTTATTTTCTCTGCGCTCCCACGGGCACACACAGCTAAGCACAGCAGGAAGATAAAGTTAGTAACCCTTCGTGGATCCCACTCACAGTTTCACAACAAACACAGCTAACTAAAACAACAAACGGAGACTTCAAGGATGTTTTCCTCTCTCTGCCTCGCGTCCTCTTCAGCCCCAGTCTCCCCAGTCCCAAACCAACTAACAACTGAGAAAACCAGGCTATTGATAGAGTCTCGTGATTGCCCTAATTTGTAGCAGGCGCAGGTGGGCGTGCCCAAACACAGTTGAATTTACATATTAATTAAGTTGACTCCTCTTGCTTTGGTCCTCTTGTACCAATGTTGTCAGAAATACCTGTCTGCAGGAAACAAACCATGAGGTATCTGCCGCTATGTACCTTAAAGCCTTAAACAGGTTTAAAATAATCACTTACAATGAAAAGCTTCATTACAATGAAACAAACAGCTCAGGCTGGAGTTGACCTGAGCTGCTCCTGTTGACGAAGCGAGGTGTGATTTTAGACACAGTGCTCCTCCACAGCAATATTGACGGTTAACACACAGGGGAGACTTTCCTGCTCGAAGGCTCTCCTCCTTTTGACCCCTCTCAGCCTGGCAGTGCTGCTTTATACTCCCTGGTTGCCTACAGCTGCTTGACACAATCAGTGAGTGCAGCTGGGTTGCAGGCAATCAGAAGTGGGCACTGGTCGTGGTGTTGCCTGGAGGTGCGTTGTTCCTGTCGCGGCTGCCCATTGTGCTGAACTGGAAGGGACCCCAACATAGCTGCCGTCATGTCACATGTCAGAGACTTCCAGTGGCATCTCGTGGCTCAAATTATTACATTTTTGAGAGCTGTTCAACAGTGGTAAGCAATAAATGCTACGAAAAGTTATGAAAGAAAGCATTTTCAGCTATTGAATAGCTGTGGTCCCAAAAATAATTTGCTGTGGCCCCGAGTAGAAGTTCTTACCTCGTTATCTTCTGTGCCTTTTAGCATTCATTTAAATGCGGTTCTTTCGTCATGGTAGCCAGTCTGGCTCAGGACCCACATTTCCCAGTTTCAAATCAGAATGGATGCATTTTGCTTTTATCTATTTGCCATTACTTCATGTTTATCTGCGTGGTTTGTCTCTAGCCTCGCCAGCAATTTTATTCAGGAGGGCAAGAGTGCAGTGGGATTCCAGACACTTTAGCTTAAATTGCTGCAGACCTGAAGTGCAGTGAATACTGCTAAATGTTGCTGCTCAAATGTATGATTTCTTTAAGCTGGCAAAGCTAGCAAAAAACTGGGGAAAAGTATACCTTACACTTTCCCATCGGTACCTGGTTGAGGGGAGTCCTCATGCATGTCCAGCAACATCATGACTAATGCTGGCTAGTATATTCTTAGAGCTGGCTCACAAAATGATTGATTCTGTCACGAGTTGGGGTGTGAAATCAAGCAGAGTTTCCAGGGTTTTTAACTATCAGCTTGCTCTTTCCTGGGGGGTTGATAATTAACTTAGTGATTATCTCTCCCAGATGGTCATTAGTCCCAGTTATGTGGCAGGAAGCTGGGGGTTTTAAGGAGGAAGGAGAGTTTAGGCAAAGTGAGCTCGATCAGTGCATGGTAGTGGCAGTGATTGGCAGAGCTGGATTACTAAGGCTCTCTTTTTTTTTAAAGTTTAAATGATTAATTCTGTTTGGTTTGTCATGGATCCAAGCTATGATGGTGTCTCCAAGTTCAGTAGCGGCGATAACAACCAGGGCGTGTGCCTCATCAAGGTCTGCATGCATGCCAGCAATGGAACACGTTACGTGAATGTAACAGCTTAAATATCTCAGATGAGTTACAAAAATATGTATTTAATTCTTAATAAATTATGTTTGCAATCGTCTGTTGCAGTTTTGCAAATCCGGACAGGGGGAGCAAAGCTTTTATCTGAGGAATGGACAGGACGCAATACACTTTTAATAATAATAATAATAATAACAATAGTAACAGAGCCCTGGGGATACATACCCACAGGCAGGTCTGGACAGATAGGTCCATGGTCTGAGTGACCTGAGATTGGTTCCCTTAATGCAACTACAATCAGGTGCTTTCAATTAATACTTTTTTATTTTCTTTGGTGGTTGAAAAGTCTATATATAGTTTGTATTTTGTTCTTATGTTGACACAAGTTTATTTCTTAAATATCCTAAGGCTGAAAATGTTTTTCTATGAAGTCTTCAATAAAGGCCATCCAGATCCCTGCTTTCAATCGATGCTGGACCAGTCACTACTCGGCGTGCCACAACGCAGTAATATATTAAGTTAATATTTATACAAAGTAGTTAAACAGCTAACTATGTCATGCTTTTGCCCATTTATACAGCTTTATACTTAAAAATTCTCTTGTGTAGCTGGGGGTTCAACTTCTCCGGCTGCATTCTGCGTCCAACCAGCTAGTTCACCAGCGAAGCCACAGTATCCTATTTAATTTTATTTAATTACATTTTTAAATGTGTCCATTACATTTACACTTAAAGACAGGAAAAAACCTTATCATAGGATCACATATATTTGACTTTTAATTTAGTGTCAGATACACTATGTGGACAAAAGTATTGGGCCACACCTCTTAATCATTTAATTCAGGTGTTTCATTCAGTCCCATTGTACAGGTGTTTAAAATCAAGCATCTAGCCATGCAGTCTGCCTTTACAAACATTTGTGAAAGAATGGGTCATTCTAAAGATCTCACGGAATTCGAGCTTGGTATTGTAATAGGATGCCACCGTTGCAACAAGTCAGTACATTACACACTTACAACTGTAAGTGGTATTATTGCAAAGTGGAAGCATTTAGGAACCACAGCAACTCAACCACAAAGTGGCAGACCACGTTAGGTTACAGAGCGGGGTCGCCGAGTGCTGAGGCGCAGAATGCGTAAAAAGTCGCCAACACTCTGCTGACTCAATAACTGCAGAGTTCCAAACCTCGTCTGGCATTAACATCAGCACAAAACTGTGCACCAAGAGCTTCATGGCATGGGTTTCCATGGTCGAGCAGCTGTATGCAAGCCTTACATCACCAAGCACAATGCCGAGCGTCGGATGGAGTGGTGTAAAGCACGTCGCTACTGGACTCTGGAGCAGTGGAAACATCTTCTGTGGAGTGACGAATCACACTTCTCTATTTGGCAGTCTGATGGATGAGTCTAGGTTTGGAGAACGTTTCTTTCCTGATTGCATTGTGCCAACTGTTAAGTTTAGTGCAGGAGGGATAATGCTGTGGGGTTGTTTGTCTGGGGTTGGCCTAGGCCCCTTAGTTCCACTGAAGGGAAATGTAAATGCCTCAGCTTACCAAGACATTTTGGAAAATTATATGCTTCTAACTTTGTGGAAACAGCTTGGGGAAGGCCCTTTTCTGTTCCACCATGACTATGCCCCAGTGCACAAAGCAAGCTCCATAAAGGCAAGGTCCATAAAGACCCTGACCTCAACCCTATTGAACACCTTTGGGATGAACTAGAACGGAGATTGCCAGCCAGGCCCTCTCACATCAGTGTCTGACCTCACAAATGCTCTTTTGGAAGAATGGGCAAAAATTCCAACAGACAAAATCTTGTAGAAAGCCTTCCCAGAAGAGTGGAAGCTCTTATAGCTGCAAAGGGGGGACCAACTAGATATTAATGCCTATGGATGTAGAATGGGATGTCATAAAAGCTCCTGTAGGTGTAATGTGTAGGTGTCCTTTTATCCATATAGTGTAGCTCCTCTGTTGTCCTCCAGTTGTACCGTACATTTGACATCAGCTGCAACGGTCTTGGCCCCATTTCAACAGAAACCATTGCTCCTGCTTATCTGTGTTCTTTGTCGTAAATTCCAGACCATGGTATTACCAAATTGTACATTCATCTGTGGCTCTCTGCACCCGTTGATTTCTGCTGGCCAGCACCACACTATTCTAGAAAAGTCTTTGGGGGCGGGAAGAGGTGTCAGGAAACCTCGTGCAGGGATTTGTCCGTGAGTAATTTCTGTGAAACCCCCCGCACAGTGTTTGCGCGTACACCGCCTCTGCGGGACAGCCCGATCTGGAACTGTCAGGATGCTGAAGGGCAAACAGAAAACAGACCTAAAAATAGACTCAGCCACTAAACGCCATCGTGTGCATTTCTTTAACACTGAACAAACGGGCCCTAAGAGGTAACTTTAAACTCACATCAGAGGTGGAGATATATACCACCTCAGTGCAGAACACCATAGGATTAAGCAGAGAACTAGCATGGGTTGCATTTTCTATACAATACAAATAAAAGCAGAATCATCGATACAATGTCATATATCTTTACACTCCTCTTCCACATAAAAATCTAGAATTACACTACAAGAATAATATATACTTCACTAGATTCCAATAGTAAAAATGACAGAAGTGATTTCAGTGCATATGAATTAGTATGCCTATGTGCAGTTGATGTCTGAATGGTGTCCTCATTGCTGCCAGTCAGTTCCTGAATTGAGGGGTGACAGACTGTTGGTAGCAGGACAGCTGGTACAGTAGGCAGGCAGTGCCAGGATGGAAACCCTGCCGGATACACACTTCCCCTGCTTGCTGCAAGGGCTAAGTCTGCAATTGCCAATGCTCCATCTGTTTCCAATGCTAATGCCCCGCCTATGGTGTCTGTGAGTGTGTGTGTGTGTGTGAGAGAGAGTGCATGTGTGTGAGAATGTGTGTGTGCGTGTGTGTGTGTGTGTGTGTGTGTGTGTGCGTGTGTTTGTGTGTGAGAGTGTGCATCTGTGAGAGAGTGTGTGTGAGAGAGAGAGTGTGTGAGAGAGAGACTGTGTGTATGTGTGTGAGAGAGTGTGTGTGAATGAGTGTGAGAGAGAGAGTGCATGTATGTGTCTGTGTGTGTGTGTGTGAGAGAGAGAGAGTGCATGTGTGTGAGAATGTGTGTGTG
>JAOYSI010009801.1:0-10712 GCA_025775065.1 Hiodon alosoides
ACATATACATATATAAATAATGTGTGTGATTTAATTAAAGACTAAAAAATAAATAATAATTTAAGGTTTATTGTTGTCGTTTTCTCAAACATGTTGTAAGTGACAACACCACATTGTGACTTTATATCGGAGAAGGAGACAATAAAAACACTCGCGTCATTTCTCCGTAACAAAACATTTGTGTTCCAAGCAACATATGCATCCTAAAGTAGCATCGGGCTGTGCCTTACTGGAACAGACTGGAGGATTTGTTCGTCCCTCTGGTGGTCACATTAGGATCCTACAGTTGTCGCTGTCTTCGATCCAGCACACCTGTGCCTGTCGGAACAGTGCCTAGATATCAGCAAATGAGGTAATAACTGTGAGAGCTATTGGTTCCAGTGGAAAAGGGGGGTACCATCCATGTTCTATAAATAAACTATTCCTTTCAGTAAACCATTAATTTAAATTGGATTACAGGCAGTCATTATTCAAGTTTTATGTATAATAGCTAAAAATTTATTAAATAAACCCTTTTACAATAACCAATCATT
Organism: Hiodon alosoides; assembly: GCA_025775065.1. Taxonomy (NCBI): domain Eukaryota; kingdom Metazoa; phylum Chordata; class Actinopteri; order Hiodontiformes; family Hiodontidae; genus Hiodon; species Hiodon alosoides. The sequence goes on from JAOYSI010009801.1 coordinate 534, forward strand.
TTCAAAACTTTTAACAGCGATAAGTGTGATCCTCTTAGATTGCAATTTAAAATTGACAGTTTCCCAGTTTTTTGGAAAACAAGAACAAGCTCATCAGGGATTCACAGGCACTATTTATGTCAGTATTTCTTTATATCAGTGCCAAAATAATTTTAATTACACAGTCAGAACACACAACCTATGGGATTGCACACAAAAAAACCCATAAAACAAATGGACTCACTTATTTACAAATTCAAGTTTAAAAAGAGTTCATCCAAACAGCTTTTGACATATTAAATAATAACCAGTTAAACAAAAAAAAAACACGACACGTTAACGAACTTTGTGCATTTTAAGAAAAAATAATAATGCTCTTTTAAAATAAAACGACTTACATTATATTTTAATTATTGACTAACAGATAATCAGTAACACATTTATGTGAAATTACTTTCCTAGACATGAACAAAATAAAGAGCAATTTCGTAAAAGATACCAGTAAAAAGTTCATTCATTCAAATAATTGAAAATAAGAATGAGCCATTTCCCATTTCCTGGGTCAAATACATTGCCGTTTACTAACCTAACCAAAATTAAGCAAAACATAAACAAACTTATCCATTAGCGAGCATCGTATCATTTTTGACAACTCATTCAAACAGACTCATTCAAAAAAAGGATACCATTCTCTTTTTGGTCTAAACTTGAAATAACACTTTACCACATTACAAGAAAAAGCTTGAGAGCTCTTATGCTGATATGGGCTCATGGATACATGAGAACTCTGTCCAGGACCCTGCCCTTCCCCTTCAGCAGCATTCTGTCTTCGTATACGTACACGGTGCCAAATGCGTCACTGTCCGGCGGCGTCTCGATCACCCCCTCGAATGTGAGGTGATGGATTCCACAGGCGTCTCTGTGGTAGCCCCCATCGTGGTCATGTCCAGCCATAAAGCAAACCACGCTCTTGTGAAGGCCTAAAATAGACAACACCTCCTCGTAGTTCCAAGCCAGACATATAGGAGTGGTAGAACCTGGATGCACAGGCAGGTGACCTGAAAATAAACATTTATTTTAAGATTCTTATAAGACAGACAATTACATACAATATAGTATATTTGTTTTAATCTCAGGGTAAGCGGCATATAAATAAAACTTAACATGGATACTCACAATCATTGCGGGCCTATTCACTTTTCAACAATTCAGCATATGTCAATTAATGAATGCTGACCAACTTACTCACAACTGTGACTTTTTCAAAATTCTCATCCGACATGGTTAACAAGCGATCCAACCAGTCTAGCTGGTCTTGGCCAAATCCTCCATTGAACTTCACAAACCTCTGTTCCATTCTAGTCGATGCTGCATCAGAAGAACAATAAGCACATTCATTTAAACATATGCACGGAGTTTCCTCATTATTAGCTGCACCCCTGCCCATTCCATAAAGTAAACTGTACCATCAGCAACAGCATCAAGTGTTTATACGATGCTATTTAAAGCATGTAAGCAGGTACCTAGAGAGTAGTTTTGTTTTGTTTTTTGTGAAATCCATAGGAATAATGGGCAGGTTAAAGGATCTACACAAGTTTGAAAAGGGTGTGGTAGTTGGTGCCTGACACGCCGGTATGAGAATCCAGTAAACAGAAACTGCTGGAGTTTTCACACGAGTCATTGGCATATCGTGAGTGGCCCAACACCCAATAGAACATCCAGCCAAAGGCGGTCCTGACACTGGACTATGGAGGAATGGAAAAATGTTCCTAGTCTGAGGTATCCTGGTCCCTGCTGTTTCATGGTGATGGGAAGACCAGGATATGGCAAAAGTCCATGGATCCAACCATCTAGTAGTGGTGTAACAGTGTGGCCTGTGTGGACTTTTTTTTGGCACACATTGGGTCCCTTGTTACAAGGGGAGCAACGTTTAAATGCCATAGGATATCTAGCCACAAGGCTAGAGCTGACCAAGAATTCCTTTGGGAACATGACAGTGAATTCAGCTTACTGCAGTGGCCTCCCCAGTCACCAGATCTCCGATTCAGCATATCTGGGATAAGATGGAATGAGCTATATGGAGTAGAGAATGGAGGACACAATGGGTTAGGCAAAAGCCAGTATCCCTGTGGCGTGCTTTCCACACCTTGTTGAGCCAATGCCCTGATGAATTCAGGCTGTTCTGGGAAAAGCGGAACCAACTTGCTATCAGGCAGGTGAACCTAATAATGTGGCCACTCTATATATACATAAACCTGCATCTGCAAATAGAAATGATAGGGAAGAAATCTCCTCACAGATAACAGTACATAATTAAGTAGCCTCCGCCAGCAGGGAGATTTTTACCAAATGGCTTCAAACTAAGCAACCACTCAACAATGCAAAGAAGTAAAACTAATAACTTTACAGCCAAAATGGTACCATAAGATAATTACCTGGGGGATTATTAAGATCATCATTGGTGTTGTGCTCTTGTAAAATTTTTAGTGCGTGGTGATATTGGTCACTCGTTTTTTTTCTGCCAATGAGACTCAGATCGTAAGCATCGAGCACAACAAACCGGAACTTAGGCGCAGGGCTGAAATGATACGAATAGCTGTCTTTGGTGTTAAGCTCTCCTGTGTGAAGACTGGGCTCCACCAACGAGCCATCTTGGGTTTTGCTATTGAGAACTGAGGTCATGAGGTCTTCTCTGCTGAAGTTATAAAATTCATGGTTGCCCCACACGTGGTGTACATCAGCTGAACTTTGGTTCAGCTCTTTCATGACAGCATCCAGGGCCCTTGAAGATGCACCATACTTCCTGTTGAATCCATCAATGATATCCCCGAGCTGAAGAATAAAGCTGGGCTGGACGGTCTCGGTTTTCCACATTTCGTTTGCCCTATGGAGTAACTGGAGGCTGTTCCTGTAATATCGTTTTCTGGTCTGTGCAAAGTTGTAGCCAATGTCAATATCTGCATACTGGATATCGGCAATAACGCCAAACGTGAACAGCGGTACTGCAGTGTCATCCATTACAGACGTCGATGAAATGGCCCGGTTTGCCAGTCGCTCACTTTTTTTCCACCACCTAAAAAAATATTTTAAAATAAAGCTGTGATTACTTTATTTGGTACCCTGGAGATTTACCGAAGAGGCAGAGCACAAGATTTCACTGTTCCACATGTGCCTTTTTATTTGTTTATTTTAAATTTGGAATCGGCAATTGTGCTAATGCATCTAGATTTGTCGCCCATGACTCCCAACACCACATGCTGGGAGGATGAGGAAGTAAGGAAAGTCTCCTCCAATCCTAGTCACCTTAGAGACACCTGTCTCTTTTCCACACTACAGGCTATGCAGCTCACATGAGAGGTTCAGCACTGATTGGAGGAGAAGCCTGTCCCTCACCACGATACTGCCTGTGGTGGCCGGGAATATGGTAGGAGACACTGGTTAGCCCCTAGTTTAGCTTTTCTGCTAATCCATCTAAACCCCTCTAAAACTAAAAATCCTATCAGCAATTATTATATACAATGCCAAAATACATTGTCTTCATATAATTAAAGGGGTGATAGCAAATGACAGCAAGAAAAATAAAAAATATAATATACAGTTAATAATACAATGAAAGGTTAGAATCTATAACAAGTTTAACAATAGTAACCACTAACCTAGTCATAATTGCAATTATTAAATTAAAATGTACTAATTTTACTGGAAAAAAATTACAATTAGAGTAGTGACATACCAGAATAACATAAACACTCGTTTATTTTCCTTAATATGACATGCACAGAAGGTGGTAAACCCATATCAGCGCATTTGGGCCACTGCCTACAACGGCAGTTTAGGCCTCCGTAAAAGTCAGGTGAATTCATCACAGAAACATGATGTTACATTCCCGTGGAACAGTTCCACGGTCCACAGTCAGCACCGCCTCTGAGGCCCACTAAGTGGCTAAGTGAGTTCTAAGTCACACGGGAGTTTCATGCGTTTATAGTTACGGCTTTGGATACAAGTATCGTCTACTCGTGGAAATAATGAAACGCGTGCACTTTAGTAGCACCGTTGCATAATTGTATAAGTGGAAAAAACTATATTTGCATATACAACTACTTAAACCCATGTGCTGTAAATTGTTTATTTTTTAACGAACGCATTGCACTACAAAGTAATTATTGAATAATGAAATGAACAATAATAATAATAATAATAATTCACAATTTTAGTAATAATGTCCGCATTCAATTCAAATTAGGATTTTGAAGGCAGGAGTTAAACATCTATTCCCACGAATGCTTTATAATCAATGCTAGCGTTAAACCTAGATTTAACTGAACGAGACGTGCATGAATCACCAATATACGTGTAAAAGAACTACAAACGCGGTAGTTTAGAGGAACCATATTGAAACTTGAGGAAATCGTCACAACACTCGAGACTAGGCGTGATATCAGCGGTTAAACTCTTCCCGCAGTCTCAACATGAGATTTAGTCCAGCCGGCAGTAAAGAACATCCTGCATTTAACTATTTTTACGTTTTTACGTTCACGACAGCCACCACTTTACAAAAAGGATGTGAACATATTTATAATATTTACAGGATAATAAAATTATTCTTCTGAAAATGACTTACATAAACTATCACAGTTTAAAAAAAAACTAATGTCGTTGGTACTTATGTCCTTCCTAATTAAGTGCCAACTGTAACCTGAACCCTAACAATTACAGAAATTAAGGTTATTAAACATTGGTGTTTTGTTAGTTCACTCACCCTAGAAATCTTCCTTCCGAAGCACAGTTGTTACGAAAAGAACATTTGAATTTAAACATCAAAATTTCGTGTTTCTAATTCACTTTTATTCGCTTGTACCGCAGGGAAATATAAGTGCAAACATTCACAAAGTTTAAACAGGGTTGCCAGCGATATCTAGTGGGTTGACGCCAAACGTTCGAGTACGGTCAAGCTTCAATCCTCTCCAAATTTATTACCAAAACACACATCAGGACCGTGCTGGAATTAATAAAATTGTGTGTATATATATATATTAAAAATACCAGGAAATTTATGTAGGTATAATACGATTAAAGCAAATACGCAATCCAGAATAGATTATAATTCTTCATATCAAAAATACCATGATTCAATGCGGAACCTCAGAAAATATATAAGAATTATCTGGCAATCCTGATCGGCGTCGAACCACTTCAGACGGCCGCCGGACGTTTACCTTTCAAAATAAAAGATTATACTTAACGTAAATATTCATTTCCAGCGTGCTCTTCAACTTCCTCTTACTGCAGCGTCACGGCTAAATCGTTAGGCATTAACAGCTGTTGCCAATTGTAAAAACAAAACAATAAGCTAGTTTCGCAATATCATAAAACCACTACCACAATGATTAGCATTTGATGTGTCAGAAACAAGAGCGTAAGAAAGTAATTATGATATCGCTGAGAGGGTTTCTTTAACCACAGACATGCTTCACCCCTGATTAATTCGCAACAGCATTAAAAAGTGGATTTTTATAGGCATTCTTTTATTTTGAAATATTTAACAAATGTTTAAAGGAAGTGACGTCTTTCATATTTACGTACCGTGAAGTTCGCGACACTTTTTTTGACAACTAGACTGCAGACGGGTGTAGGTGTGTGACGTCACGGTCTTTGGTCAGTATTTTGGAGGTTAATATAGAGCGTAGAGAACAAACGCGGAATCCGATGTTGTGAATTGTATTGCGGATGAGGTGGAAGCGATAGAAGTTCACTACGTGCTCCACGAACCTGAACTTGCATAGCATGTTAGGGTAACGTCGTAGTTACTTACAGTATATACAACACTCCTTTTCTTTGGTATTCTGCCTAGGAGTTTGCTTGCAGAAATACTTAAGCTGCTGCTCCTCAGTTGTCTGAAACCGTCGTTGCTCCAGCGCAGTGCCTGTCAGGAGATGTCTGCTCTGTGAAAAATATGCTTACGTGAACATTATTTACAAATATTAGGTACTAACTTGAATCAGCCTAGTTAGGGTCTGAGCATGCAAAAACTAAGCAAATACAATCCGTCATTATAGCACTAATTATTACACATTAAGGTCTTGGGCCAACACGAGCTACCAGAACGGCATCAATGCGAATTAGATTCTACGAGTATCTCGAAGTCTGCTGGATGGATAGAACACCAATCTTCCAACATATATTCCCTCATTTGGTGTTTTGATGGTGGTGTTGGAGAATGGCATCTAAAATCTCCTACGAGTCCCACTTAATTTAAGATCCTTGAAACGCTAGCTGTGCTTCCTTCTAGTATTATTCCAAAAGTTAGGCATTAGCACCATTTTAACTTAAAACTATATTTTTGTGTTTTAATTTAAAGCTATTGTCATGTTATGCACTGCTTAAGTTTGCAGCAATGGATCATTCTGGAACTGGTATGGTTTGCCCTTTCAACTAGTAGCCCTGCTGACATGTAAGTGAACGTTAGCATTAGATTATGGTGCCACTGTTAACGCTGATTTATAGGTCAATTAATACACAATATTTTTTGCTGATTATAGGTTTGGTTTAATTTTATTTTTGTTCTTACCTCATAAATGATTTCAACTTTTAAACCATAGCCTTTCTAGTCATTGTGTACTCCCAAAGTCTCGTGGATGGCATTGTAGAAATGCCAAAAGTCTGTATTTTGGGTTTGAAATTTCAACCAGGACTACATTAAGCTTTACATTGTTTTCGAATGCATGCAGTATCTCTGTGAAAAGTATATTCTAGTGGCTTTAGACTGTGTAGATAGCGAATATCACGTTTATTCAATCAATAGAGTACTCTTGAGCCTGTACCACGGAAAAAAGCCTCACCTGATATTTTAAACCAGCAGTCTATGGAGTGACAAACCTGTCGAAATTATTAAATTAATTAAATCTTAATATATCTAAATAAATATATTAATTAATGTTTAAATAAATACTAAAATAAATTGATGTTGAATTTATGTAATCATATATTATCTCTTTTATTCATGGTGATAGAATGTACTTTGTTCCAAATCCCCGTAAATTCCAATAGTTCCAATCAACTACTGCATGTATCTGTATACTTATTGCTGCGGTCGATTTGTAAAAGTTCGGTTTTTCTTTATTAATTAGCATTGGGTGCATTGTAATTCATAGGGTGGATTTTATGTCACCTCTAATTTATCAAAATGCTGTAGAAATAAAGTAAAACACATTGAAGCACTTCACCAGTTCTTCAGTACTATAATGCACCAGTTAAGCGGTAGCTACTTATTTACAGAGATGAAACCGACAAAAACAGATTTACTTCGCCCTCTCGTTGTGGAGTCTGTTATCGACTGTCCGATGCACAGAACGGCAGAAGGGATATCCAATTTGAGGGATAAAATGTGCCTAGAAAAAGTGAAAGGTTTGAAGAGTGAAGTAAACAAATCAATGCAATCATCGCTAAGCATTTTATTACACCTGCCAGTCATTTTTCCTGACCAGAGAATAGGCGGGATGACTGACATCAGTTCTTCAAATCTACACAAATTCCAGTTGGACGTGCTTCTAACTCGCACCGTACAAACACAGATTCTGTCAAAAAAAATGCCTGTGATGTCCTGTTTGCATTTGTGCTGTAAATAGTTCGTCTGCTGCAGCAGGGTATGCCTCTGTTACTTTCGATTCTCTGTGCAGAGGCTTTTTGTTAGTCAACCTATTATATATATATGAATGAACTATATGGTCTCAGATTGTACCCAATTCAGGGAATTCAGCACTTTTTTTCCATCAAAGAGAGCACTGCATAAATAACAAACATTATTTTTTTATAGAGTATTTAGGCTACTCTCACCGACATGAATACATTATCGAAGTGGTGAACAGGGACTGACAATAAGAGGAATTTCATTCTAGTACAGTTGTCTAGCGCTGTTTTTCGTCTGTAAAGGACTTATGACAAAACTTCTGAGACATTTCCTTTTTTTAAATGCATACCCCCACTATCTGAACACTCATGTATAGCATGATTTCAAAATGGTCATTATAGACGCCGCCAGTGTCGGAAACGTCCATGGTTTATCAGAACGTTTCGTCTGTGAGCTCCTGATGTTGCTTGGAAAAGAACCCTACCTGTTTTTTTTCTGTTTTTTTTTTCTCAATCCTTCACTTTACATGCATGATTTTAATTCATTTTATTTTTCATTTCATTTCATAAACCCTTGCTCACTCACTCAACGATCTTAAATGTATATTTTTCCCGAACAATTCTTAATTAATTGTGGTTCTTATAAACGTAAGTGGTTGTTGTGATGTATATAGATAATTATGAACAAAAAGTAACTATTCAAAGCTATTCAATTACATAACACTGAGACTGCTCAAAATGTTCGGCACTCCGAATGCTTTCTAATATTGCATTTCTCTTGGTGGTCCACGAGAGAGCGCTATTAATACAATGGTCTCACGGTGGTTGTGTATTAAGTACTATTTCGAAGAGTACGGTGTCTCAGGTTTATTGTAAATGACATATTATAGTCTACTCTAAATTGAATAAATCTGATCTGAGTTATTACCCAACTATTTGCAATTACATTACAACATATTTACTGATTAAGCGCACCATTGTTTTTTTCAATTTTATGAAGATTTTACTTGCTTCAATAAAAAGCATTGGAGTTGCTTTTCGGGCCTACAAATGAATTATATTCATCACGCTCAACCGCGACAAATTTCATACGGGTTACACAGCATGCTTAGTGACGACGAACCGAACATATTATTCCTTGTGGATACCTAAAATGTATAAACTAAGAGATGGTATATGATTTCAGGGCTACAATGACCCCAATGTTTTGTTATTAAAACACTGTCCTTTTGTCTCCTGTTTAATTCTGACTAACTTTCAGTTTGGGAATAAGCATTTTTTAATACCCACATTACCAATATCAATTTCATCAGGTGCCAAATTAGCACAATAATGCATGGCCCACTGGTAACAGAAAGGTGCATAATAGAACACAATGGCACATTAAGTGTTCACACAGTTTAAACTGAACAGTAGTAAGTCATAGTCGGGGGATCAGAACACATTTTTTCATTACCGCAGTGAAAATAGAAAGTAGTCATATTTTTCAATTGAAAAAAAACATTGGAACGATACGTTGTATTATCTGTCGCTTGAGAATCGCCCTTACTGGCTATGAAAACAACATTGAATTCTGAATAACATTTTATATTCAATAAACGACCACTAGATGTAGAAAATACACAGACTTTGGACGATGAGATCACGCTTCCTTCCTGCACTCGGCAGTAGAGCAGGAGCAACGGCAAAGCAAAGCAGCAGCGGAGCGGAGAGTGAACTGGTGTTGGCAACCAGTGTTGCATTGAAAGTGTAGGAATTGCAAGAATCTGTCTGGCAGTCGTTGGGGTTAATTTCTGCATTCAAAGCTATCCCAGGACTCGAGAGAACACTTGGATTTTGGCCGTATGTAGCGTTTTACAGAGAAGGAAAATAAGTTATTTAGTTACGGTCCTCTACGCATGTGTTCCACATTGCAATGTCTGGATCCTACTGCAAAAGTTTATATTCCTTCAGCGGAGATCAACACCAACAAGGATTAAGGTTCGAGGCTGGGGAAATTATTAAAGTAATACAAGCACTGGCCGGTGGTTGGTGGGAAGGCGAGAAGGATGGAGTTACAGGATGGTTTCCTGCAAGTTACGTACAGATTTTAGAGGTAAGTTTACATGCGGCACATTTTTGAATGATTTGCTCTATAATGACAGGTCTTTACCATGGTTCACCGCCAATCTATATCTACGAGAACTTTACCATGAATGGTGTGATTTAAATGAAAACACTTTAAAATAGTTCTGAGAGCTACCACCTCATATTTAGTGGGCTATGTTTGTTAGTTTTACTTATATTGAAGATACAATTATACAAACTGTGTTATAGGGATTTTGTTAACCAGTAGGTCCAGTGATGTTCTTACAATCACTGCAGTTTTATGTCTCTATTTTAAGTAGATTCTGTTGGAGTATTTAATCTTGGTAACACAAGAAGACGAAACACAAGGGGTCGGGACTGAGTCTTAGGAACTATGGATCACTACAGCTGGACTTTGGTCATGATGTTGTTTTAATGCAATGCAATTTATGAATTATATTCATATATCTATACCATTAGGTATATACTAATGCATTATCATAGCAA
>JAOYSI010009802.1:0-10712 GCA_025775065.1 Hiodon alosoides
TATTGGACTGGGCAGTCACACACAGACAAGACAAACAACACAAAAACTGTGAGTGCATCAGCCTAGACACCCCCAACATGGCCGGAAGCACAAACAAGGAGGAAGCGAACTGAAGGGCTGGAGTGGTCCGACGGCATATCCTCCCCTGTCCGTTCAGCTCAGACTGCCGTCACATCCCACGAGGAGCAGTAATGAGCAGTGGGAAATGCACTAAGATCCTCTTCCCCGCTATGCGATTCCCTGCAGTGGAGCGGTCAAACACACGCACCCCCCGCAATGGCAAACCAAAATAAAGAACACTAATCGGTTTTGCAGAATTTGCAACGTTCCTTCAACTCATAAACTGAACTAAAAAATGAAAAACGAAAAGAGCCGGAGAACAGTAACACTCTGGATGAGCTTCCTGCATCTGGGTTTTTAAAACCCTTGAACCCGCTCCTTGGTCCTGTCCAGCACCAGGTCTTCCTCCCTAGAGCTGCAGTGCCATTTAATAGCTCGTGTAACTGGGCTGGGGTCTTAGCAGAGCCGGGGATAAAAGTGCCAATAGTACCCCACCGACCCCAGGAATTCCCACCGCTCTCTCTTCAATGGGTCACTCCTGCACGGTCTGTCGACTGACGCCCTCTCAACTAATCACATGCCCCAGGTACTTAACCACTTTTGTGGCTGTGACAGCCAAAAAGGGGGAAATCAAGATGCAGAGTGGAACCTAACCACTATTGGACAGGAGAAGGGCCCGGGCAACCAACCACTCACTGCCTCTCTTCAAGGAACTGCAGTGGTGTCCCTCATAGGGCAGGGACTGGACCTTGGACACACAGAAAATGTCTTCTCCCAAGCCTGATTTGCAGGCAGGCCCAGAGGGAGGCCTGTGTGAGGCTCTTAATGGGGTTTGGCATGATGAAAATTTTGGGGGAAACGCGTGCCTCAATGAGTGCAGAGATCCGGTATTGCGCAGAGAACCAGCATTTTGCTGAACAAACGCCTTCAGGACCATGGACAGAGGTCACAGAGCATACACTCTACGAAGGCAGAACCTTGGACAGCACTTGTACTCATATTCCTCTCCTGACCATGAGGTAAACCAGAAGGCAATTGCCTCATTAGGAGCAAGAGAAACACGAAGAGAGGAAACTAGGAAGACCTGTACCACAGCACCCTCAACTAAACCATGGTCTCTGTCCTTGGAACCATGCTCTTGGACCTTGATTGGAAAAACATCCAGCTCTGCCCTTACCCTAACCTCAGGGAGTGGCGCCCACCATCCATTTTTCTGTTCTGTATGTTGTGATATTTCTTTAGAAATTTTCCTCTGAGCTGGCTGAGATCCTGAGTTTTTTAAATGTTCCTTCTGAACGAAAATGAAAGCGTTTTGGGTTTCCCGGACAGAAGTCTCCTGGGTTTATTATCCTAGGTCCAGCCGCTGGCAACACGACCACACCCATGACAGTGCTCACTTAGCAGGGGAGATCATAGGCTCCTCTGCACACAATTCCCCCACAATTTCCCCATGAGGGATAAATAAAGTACTATCTATCTATCTACACAGGGTTGTTCACATTTCGCTGGAAGAGCCATCCCGGGTACTTACTAAAGACATCTCTAAAAAGTCGACCAGTAGACAAGCCATGCATCCTACGGGGGAAAGACCAGGAGGTGTATGCCACAGACACTAACATACATATATGCATTAGGAATTTGAGCACTGCCATATCCAAAACATCTATGATATTAGTTTCAGAGCAGGAAGACACATATTACCTCTGAAGCAGAATATGCAGGCTTAAGAGTTAAGTGTAGTAAGTGACTGTGTTTATTTAATTTGCTAGCTAGCCCATACGGGGGAGCTGCGGCACAAATTGAGCTAAGGGGTAGGGCTCCGTGCCTGGCAGAATTTCCAAAGGTTGCCAGGTTTCAGCACCGCTGTGGCACACCACGGGTGCATTAATGGGGAAAGTTAGGGGGCGTTAACCGGAAAACTCCGAAGCTATCCCTGCTCAGGGTATTCATGGATAGCTCAGATAACAAAAGATAACCCAAACCTAGCTGGACTTGGGCCAGGATAGCAGGATTTTATATTTAAAAAATTAGCACTGGCGGTCAAAAATAAGATAAATGGTTTCATGCAGAAAATGATACCCGTTTACGGGTTGTTTAATCCCTTACCTTTCCTTTTCAAAAAAAAAAAAAAAGTGCGGAAAGTTATATTTGTTTTCAAATGTATATATCTATGTGTATTTTCCAGTACTATCGGACTGTACAAAGGACAACTTTTTTTTTCTCCTTCTATTTAGGATAATTAAAACAACGAAATAATGTAAATATTGTGAATAGTTGCAGTGTAATTGTTGTCGACGAGAAAGAACATAAAAAAAATTCAAAGAAAACTTTCAACTCTATCAGACGTCGCTTCCGTTTGTCAACCCCACTGGTTGAAGCCATTGTCAATCTGACGTAATATCAAATTATCCTGTAGAAAACCTAAATTGGCCTTGAGCCATTTTTATTATGAAACCTGATTGGACTAGTTTGTCTGCTTTCGCTATGATTGGTGCATTTTCTCTGAGCGGCCTGTTCCCAAAAGGGTATCATGGTTGGTTGTTGCTAACTAACAGGAAGTTTTGTATTTATTTTAGCTAGCAAGGCAGCTAGGTGTAACTCTAGGAAGTTGGAAACGGAATACATTTTTAAATAGTTTTTTGTTCTCAGAATCAAGGGTTGAATAAAACAACTAAACTGAACGGGTCAACGCAACAGAACTCCTTGTAAAGATTCTGACAGTGAGTAGCAGATGCTTAATACTTTTTTTAGCGAAGAAGCAGCTACCGTATGGAGAATTATTGATATAGACTGGGTGATGGTAGTTTCCTTAGTTTTACTTTGATGTGAATTCCGGCGAATAAATAATTAATGGGATAAAGGACGGTCTTGTTCAAGGTTTATGTTAAACACTTGTCGAAAGCTTTACAAATTAAAAAATTAAAAAAACGAAATTTAGGTGCATAACGAAAGTGGTCAGCGAAAAGTCAGTTGTTTTACTATAGTTCAGTACTAATCTGTAATGCGCTCGCTCGTTTTTTTTAAACGAAATATGGTTGTTCCCGTGATTGAGGTATTGGTGAGATTTGGTGGTCAGAGAAGCTGTGTCGCGGGGGGTTAGCTAGCTAGGGGTAACTAGAAATTGTAGTGGCACTGACATAGAAAGCAAAATTAAAGAGGTCGTCAACACGTTAGCGGTACAATTGGCGACGCAGGTGATTCCGAAATACCCAAAGTAGCCATCTTTCTGAAATTGCAACTAACCATGAAGTTATCTAGAAGAAAGCTTCGACTGGTGACATTACCCTGGCCACCTGTCTTGCGTAATCGCTTGTTGTATGCAAACCTGGTTAGACAGCCAGTTGCTTTGACCTGACACTCGAAATAATGTTTAAATTGCACCTTGTTCGTTTCAGATGGAGACGAGGTTAAAATTAACCTTTTTTTTTTTTAACCAATTAAAAATTAATGAAACACGAGGTCAAAATGCATCGTCAAGAGTTCCCTTTCATTTAAAATCCCAGGGTATGGCTGTAACTGAATCGACCCTACCTTAGGGTAGCCCATCTTAGATGTTCACGGATACAATGGTGAGTTGCTGTCAGACCAGTTTTTTAGGATTGTTACCGGGGAATTTATTTCAAAAGAAGGGCGAGACGAGCGATAGTTTCCCGTCTGAAATGTTCTGGTTTGAGACCAAAATTGGGCGGCGTTATTGCATTCGTCTGCAAATCCTTAACTGTCACACTTATACTATAGTATGGCGGAGTATAGCTAACCAAGTGCTAAGAACGATTGAAAAAAAAAAAAAAAATGTTTTGTAATGCAGTTAAATGGCCAAAATAAAAGAAGGCTCACTCTGAGTTACTTGAAGTTCTTGGTGTCTTTCTGAAGTGTTCCAGTGTCAACAATAAGGCATCTATTAATTAATACCAAAGGTGGCCTGGCCAGGATGACGACGTTAACCCATCGGAATCGCCGCTCTGAGATGGTGGTGGAGAAGCGGGGCCCAGTGGAGGACTTGGATCAGGAGAGCTCCCCTGCAGCAGAGGAGGAATGCGACTCCAAAGACCTCCGCCTCACCCTCATGGAGGAAATCTTACTTCTTGGCTTGAAAGACAAGGAGGTACTGCAGTTAAAAATCTCTCCCCCACTTCCTGTTTCCCCTCAACAAGCCATCTTTTCACTTAGTCATCTATGTGGTGTGCCCCCATTTTGGTGGTGATGCGTTAAATAACAAGGCTGTCGTTTGCTGATGAGATGTATGCGTTGCACTTATTACGAGCAACGTTTCACAGCCATCTCCTCCGAAATTTTTTCACATATGGTCATGACATAACTTGATCTAATTTGTTCCTTAGAGTTTCCACCGCATTCGATTCCGTTATATTGGATTCCAAAAGTTATTTGCTACGTTAAGAGACCTGGTAATATTACAGATGAGTTCATACGTTGATAACCCATATGAATATCGATGCAAAACGTGGTTGAAACGAGGCACATCTCTGATTTTCATGCTGATTTGAAAGAACATTTCCTCTTTGCTGAACTTGAGCATTAGCCTTACGGCTTTCACCGATGTGTTCTTCGGACGCTCCTCTTGAAACGTTGAAAGAAATCTGCCATGTTAAATGGCCTTGGTGAAGTAAGCCAAATCATTTATAGTATTTGCAAATTTCAACTCTTGTATGTCGCTCTGGGTATGTAAATTGGCTCAGAAGGTGAGAACTATTTCCATATCGGCAAGAAACGTAATCTAATTGTCCGTTCTAACTGCAGAACCTCAGGTGATGATGAATCTTTTGCACTTCGCTGCTTGGCAACGCCGCTTGCAGCTATGTTTATAATTACCTTTAGTTTGATTACTGTAAAATGTGCATTCCAAAGTATGATGATTGGTTTATTGTGAGTGACGGCCGTTCTATAAGGGCAACAGGGAAATTTACACTAAATTACATATTGTTTGTGAAGGTCGAACTTCCATGTTGCTTTGGATGTGTTTGACAAATGAATAAAGACAAAGAAGTTTATTTCAACACAGAAGTAAATTTCGATTGGAGGTACGAACTGCTCCAGCACTGACATTGTGATTTTTCAGTAGGAAAGTGAGGTAAATGTTAAGCTAGCTGAGGTAAATTACATATATTACAATGGAATACGCTTCGAACCGAAGGTTTTTATGACGGCTCATGATTGGATTTTGGATTTTTTATTTTTTTATTTATTAAAAAATAATCTGATGCTGTTAACCAAGTATTAAGGGGATCTCTGTCTGCCCAGTTAGTCTCCAGCAAGGCATAAGTCAACAATTACTGACACGTTACACACACAAATTGAAGTATTCTGTCGTGTGTGGTGTAGCAATATGACGTCAACGCACTCCGGATAGAAATCCTATTCAATTGATATTGTGTAATATCCTGTTTTACTGGTTGGTTGCCACTCCACGTGTCTGACTTTGCCTATTGGTTCTATTTAAATTGGCAGATAATCATGACTGAACAGTAAATGTAACCTCCTAAGGTTGTTGTTTGCAAAATCCTTGATCTTGAGCACTAAACTCTTGGTCTTTACTGTTAATAATTGGTGAAGCATTGGGTGGGCGGGGTTCAGGTATGTGGTTGTCTTGATGCATCCGGTAAAGCTGACTATATCCTGTTCAGGCCTGGTTTTGCGCAATGCATCTTGAG
The DNA here is from genome assembly GCA_025775065.1 of Hiodon alosoides. Taxonomy (NCBI): domain Eukaryota; kingdom Metazoa; phylum Chordata; class Actinopteri; order Hiodontiformes; family Hiodontidae; genus Hiodon; species Hiodon alosoides. The sequence goes on from JAOYSI010009802.1 coordinate 5,730, forward strand.
CAAACTCCCATGAACGGAGATTAAAAGAAAATTAACAAGTTTAAAGCAAACAGGAACATGCAACCGAACTGTGTGTACCAGAGGATACTCCACTGTGTGGAAAAATCCTGCTAAAGTAATGCTAGTTATGGGCTTTGCTTTATGAGAACCGCAAATATTCAGAAACTTGCATATTCTTTTTTTTTTTTTATAAATATTTTCTTTAGTAAAGCTATGTATATTTTATTATATCATTTATACGTTGTGAATGACGGTGACCGTTTGTAAATTGTATTGCCGAAGAAGGCTCGCCTCAGTGAACCAGTGAAACGTGTTCCTTCACCCATTCAGATTCCACAGAGAAAAGATCGCCTTGCAGAGGGCAATCTGTGTGCAGTTGGTTCTCGTGATTAAGTGCTGCTTGTAGGGGGCTATTAGTCTGGCTCGACAGGTTGAAAGTTCCCAAGCTCAGCAGCCTTTCAATGTCTACTTCCCTGTGTGTCGATGGCTGCATTTGGTTATTTCTGTTTTAGGCCTTTCCAAGGGGCGGAAGTTCGGGTGGGACAGTAGTGCTGTCTGTAATTTATTCAAATAAAAAGGAATTAAAAAATGACCTGTATGCTTTCTGGTGCGTAATTAGCTTTGGCTCATCTATGCACCAGTTCTCTCTTACAGAATAGATAACAAGCTGAGTATGTGTTTGCTGTCATTAGAAGTGGAAGCTTGTGTCTATGGCACAGTATACATTCATTTCTTTGCGTTTGATGTTTTCTTATTGAGTTGGAAATGGAACAGTTCACTGGTAAATTTTGAGAAACCCTGTATATGCTTGGTTCCCTTCTGTTCTGTGTTTATTTTTTTTCTGGGCTAGAACCAGACGTGTGTTTTTGAGAAATAATTCTTTCTTTGAACAATTTTAACTGAGTTAAAGGGTGGACTCTTATTTTTTTGGCTGTAAGAGTCCACCCTAAGCGTACGATGAACGACAACAATGTCTTTCTTGAGGTGTATGTCCCAACCCAACCCTCGGGTCCCGAGGACCTTCTGAAGGGGGTTACTGCTGATAAAATATGTTTGTTTAAAATATGCAAATATAAGAAGAATCCCACACCAGGACATCCTGTTGGTTGGTTACGGGGTTTAGGGAGCTTTTCAGAACCTGTGATGTTCCCTGTCCCACCAGGGCTACACGTCCTTCTGGAACGACTGCATCTCGTCGGGCCTACGTGGCTGCATCCTGATCGAGCTGGCCCTGCGGGGGCGCGTTCAGCTTGAGCCGGCCAGCATGAGGAAGAGGAAGCTGCTGGATCGTAAGGTGTGTGTGTGTGTGTGACCGCCTCTCACCCTGGGATCGCTCGCACTCACGCATGTACGCAAACACCTGTGTTACCTGTGAAGGTCACAGCGGCCGTCATAGCTACCGGGGAAATCGGGAAGATGTTACCTCCCAGGCCCCCTATTAAAACTTCTCTGACGTACGGAGTGTGGACCAGGAAACCAAAACGACACAACTTTATAGCCCTTCCCTGTCCTTTTATGGCGTATGGTGTTTGCGTTTTCTTTGCATTTACATGATTTATGACCCATCTGGTGGGTAAATATTTCTGGAGTTGCAAAGTTATAGTTAAATAAATGTATTCTAAAGAAGTATTCAGCGAATGCTGTCTTTACCTATAAAGATCTGGATCCTCCCGCACATTGTTTGGTTGAAATCGTGGGACTCGGGGCACGTTGCTCGCCTAAGTATGACCTAAGTCGTGACTTACAACAGATCCGAGACTAAACCCAGAGTCATCGCCCGCGTTGGGGTCCTCCTCCTATCTCAACTCCACCACTCTGCTCCTCTTGCGGTCTCGTCCCAGGGAACGTGACGGGAGGTGGGAGGCAGGGAGGGAAGGAGGGAAGTGACGGGAGGCCATCTCGGTGGCTGAGTCGGTCTCCCCGCCCCTCAATGACAGGTGCTGTTCAAATCGGAGGCTCCCACGGGAGACGTGCTGCTGGATGAAGCCCTGAAGCACATCAGAACCACGGAGCCACCTGAGACGGTGCAGAGCTGGATTGAGCTCCTCACCGGTGAGGCTGAGCGTCCCCCCAGGAGCGTCCATCAACCATCACCGTCTCGCACATTTCACAAGCGGCCTAGGGTTGCTAATGGAAACCTTTAGTTTTTTTTCTGTGTGTGTGCTCTTGGATGTAACATTACCTTTGGAAAGTTTCTTTCTTTTAATTTTGGGGGTGTGTCCCGTTCTGCCTGTTTAAACCCCTGTCCTAGGTGAGACCTGGAACCCTTTAAAGCTGCACTACCAGCTACGCAACGTGCGTGAGCGCCTGGCCAAGAACCTAGTGGAGAAAGGCATCCTGACCACGGAGAAGCAGAACTTCCTGCTCTTCGACATGACCACCCACCCGGTCACCAACACCACCGAGAAACAGCGGGTGGTCCGGCGGCTCCAGGAGAACCTGCTGGAGCGTTGGGTCAACGACGTCCAGCGGATGGACCGCCGCGTGCTGGCGCTCGTCGTGCTGGCCCACGCCTCGGACGTGCTGGAGAACGCGCTGACGCCGCTGTCCGATGAGGCCTACGAGGTGGCCTCCGCCCGCTCCCGCACCCTGCTGGACAGCAACCCCGAGGTGGAGGGCGCCAAGGCTCCGGCCTGCGAGATGATCTGGGCCGTCATGGCCGCCTTCAACAAGGCCTGAGTCTGCGGCGGCGCCGACCCCCGTGACTGTAACCCATCAGAGCTGAGGCCAGTAAAGGAAATGGTGGTTGTGTGAAGACTTGGGCCTTAGGAAGCCTTGGTTTAATTTTATCCCCACCCTATTATTCTGGGATATCGCAGACCGGCGCATTAACGATTTGTGGGTCTACATAATTAATGACTGCCGGATGGTTTGTCCTTACCAACCACCCTCCAATATTTTGTCCATTCTTCATCAGCTGAGAGCCAATCAACGATGAGAGCGTTGAGACTGTCTAATAATGACGCGAAAAGATTTAGGTGTCCATACTGTTCGCTAAATGCTGTACTTTGACCAGACCTTTATATAGGCACTTAATATTTTTTTATATAAAATTTTGTTTTTATATATATATATATATGCATATATAGATGTATAAACCATAAATACTTTATGAAGTATATGAGAGATTTAGGTTAAATGAATCAATCTTTGTGTTGGTGTAGCAACATTGCTGTCATGAGAAAACATTTCGTTTATTTTGGTGAATGATTTTCCTGCATAGAGGTAAGAAAGTTGCTGCACATTTAGAACAGTCATTTCTGTTTCTGTACTTTTAGCCCTGTCTTATTTAATCCCTCAATGCTTGATCGATCTTATCGAAAATATTAATCTATTCAGATGAAGGACTTTTTGCCTTTTAAACGGCAATTCTTTGTATTGTTGAAGATATTTGGTGTAGGTATCTCCCTGTTTTAAGAATGAAACAAATTAATATAATACAACACACACAGACACGCACACACGTTCAAAATGTATTCAGGGTAGGCTGCTATGATGCATTTTTTTACTGTATAATTTACAAGTACTGATTATAATAAAGTTGCCCAGCATCGGTGACTTCAGGATCTGAGTTTTATAACCAATTAAAACCCTTAAAACCTCAGGAATTACTTCTGCCTGCATGCTAACACGGCCTGTGTTTTTGCTGTTATAGTGTCCACCATGGTCGCTTCCCTCACTCGTATTCAAGGGCTATGCAATGGGCAGTGTGTGGGCTTTTGGGTTTAGTGAAGACGCATGGGGTGTGGCCCTCCTTTGACTTTATATGCGGTAGAACTCATGAACTCCCCTGAATTGGTTATCTTTGTCCTAAGGGGTTCTGGTGGGTGCAGGCTATTTTAGATTATTATTATTTTTGGTCACTTTGGAACTGGACGTTAGCTGGAGGAATTTTCACATCTTATCCCCTGGAGTACGTGATGTAACTACTTGCCGAAACTCAAGTCACTCTGTAGTGTGTGTGTTTTTGTATTGTTTCCACATGTCAGTGACTACTCTGATTGGCCTCGCTTTCATGCTCCCACAGGTCTGAGCGTACACTGTCGAGGTGAAGCTGTGCGCGATGACCCAGCCGACATTGTTCTAAAGAAACCTGTTTGTGGATCTGAGGGAAGGGGGGGGCCCCTGCAGTCAGACCTTCAGTGCCCTGCCCTGCCCTGCAGGAGGAACTCTGCTGTGCTCCGTCACTTGCCTTGGGTTTCTGTGTCAATTCCGTGGGCCTTGGGTGTCTCGTTCCAGACCAAAAGCAGCTCTGTATCCCTGTATGTCAGTTCGTACGGCGAGGGTTTGCATTCGTATCTGCAGGCACTGATTGTTGTTTCACAGCCTACGCAAGTCTTTATGGTCCCTCCGGAATTTAAGGATTTGTGCAGAAGGTGTGTCTGATCGTGCTGGTCGACTCTGGGTGTTAATGTTTGTAGAGGGAAAGGGGTATTAATCCAGTCTTCTCGTTACAAGGAAAGCAATGTGAAAACTTCAGTAAGCTGATTATTTTGAACTTTTGTGCTCTGTGAAGGGTGTGTGTGGGTGGGTTGGTATCAAGGCTGTCATAACAATAACCAAAAACCAACTGATCGCTGTGTCTATTGGCTGTGCGAGACTGCTCAGCATTGTCTGCCACACAATTAAAATGTCATAGAGAACAACTGCGTCAGGTTACCGTGCGACTGACGTGAAATACAGCAGAGAACAATGGATCAGCCTTCATGCCCGGACGATTTAGAGGTTTGACATGACGACCTGTCCCCACCCAAGTTTAACCAACGGGCGATCCACACACCCAGGAATTTCAGCGGTTGCCTAGTGCCGTATACCTGGGACCTTACCCTCTGCTAGTTTTAGAGAGACACTTCCATTTGCAGCAGATAAAACTAAATCTAAAAGGGTTTGGGGTTAGGGTTAGCTATAGTGTTAGGGGTTAGGGTTAGCTGTAGTGTAGTAGTGTTAGGGGTTAGGGTTAGCTGTAGTGTAGTAGTGTTAGGG
>JAOYSI010009804.1:0-10710 GCA_025775065.1 Hiodon alosoides
TAGGTGTGGTTGACTCTCTCTGACGAGCTTGTCTGTACTAGGTGTGGTTGACTCTCTCTGACGAGCTTGTCTGTACCAGGTGTGGTTGACTCTCTCTGACGAGCTTGTCTGTACTAGGTGTGGTTGACTCTCTCTGACGAGCTTGTCTGTACTAGGTGTGGTTGACTCTCTCTGTTTGTCCCCTCAGGTGACCCAGCAGCTGCGTGCCCGCTTCCTCCCCAGCCCAGTTGTCATTAAGAAGCGCATTGAAGGACTCATTGAGAGGGAGTACCTAGCACGAACACCAGAGGATCGCAAAGTGTACACTTACGTGGCATAGGCTGCGCACTCGACAAACAAACAAACACACACACATGCGTGCGCAAGAAAGAACGAGAGAATCTCTGAGGACTGTTTTCTCCGCATGGACTGAGTTCCTTTTATCTATAAATACAGGGAAGCTAATGTAAAACAGGAAATCACATCCATTAAGTGTTCTAGACTATTTAAAATCAGGCCTCTGTTCCCTGTGAGAAGTTCAACATGGATGGAACCGTCTTCAGCTTTTCACCCTTTTACCCTTGTAGATGTCAACTTAAAAAGAACTCCTTGGGAGAATGTGAATGCACCACCACTTGTTTTGAGTACTGTATAAAACGGAAAAAAAGATTAAATAAAAAATTCAAAAGGAGCAAACTTGGATTGCTATAAAGACAAATAAAAACAAAAAAGTTTACGTTTCTCTGCCCTGTTTTTAATGTAAATGTGTTTTCTCTGCGTTTACAACGCCTTGCTGGTTACAAATGAACGGAAGACCATGCGTCCTGAGGGTTTTAATCCAAGAGAGAAAATGAGAAGGGTTTTTTTTTTTTCTGCCTCTTTAGCAGGGATAGGGGGCTGCCTACATTTAAATCTGAGCGATTCACACCGACTATAATAGATCTTATTTTTTTTGGTTGGGGCCTTTTTTTTGTTTTGTTTCTATTTGATAATTGGATAATTGTATCATCCAGAACCAGTTTCCTGGCATTTGAAAAGAAACCTGGAATTGACACTGTTTTAATGTGTATAAACTGTAAAATAACTATTGTACTCACGCCCTTAAGTGGACTGTACAGCTTGTTTTCATCGTATTAAATGTAGATAAAAAAATAAGGGTATGATTTACTGATTATTTACGTTTCTTTTGCATTCAGCAAAGTGTCAATCCAAGATGAAGTCAGTTGAGTTTTAGGGGTAAGGGTTTGTGTTGAGCCAGAGGAAATGATGCTACTGGAGGAACAGGCTGTTTTCTTTATAATGAACTGGACTTTGTTACACAGCTTCTATTCTCATAGTTTGCATCAGAACGGTTTGCCGCTTGGGTTATGTATCACAGGTCAGTTACTTCAATGCGTTCCAGGGTTGGTCCAAATTTTAATAGCACATGGGAGTAACAAAGCCATCTGTTTTGATCACTTGTGTTTTGTGTGTAAAGGTTTGTTCGTGATTTCCTAAAACTCATTGTCTTAAGGTTTTTATGTAATTTTAGTAACCATTAAAAGAACATGCCGTCTGAAGCAGGTATGTAGGACCCACTTAAAAAAGTGGGGGAATGGCCACACCAAAAACATGAGACATTCTAAGGTCTGGTCCCATTCACAATTGTTTTATTGCTAAGCAGAATATCGTGATGTACAAACGAGCCGCCGTTGGTCAAACCTATATATATTTAGCACATTTGCTGTGTTCGCTGATAACCTTATCAAAATGCTGTGGCTTCCCCTAGCTGAGAGAGACTGCTGCTTTCTACACTGTTACAACCGTCTTCAGATATGAAAATCTCACTCATTGGTTGTCGGTTGAGCAATCTTGACAAAGTCAAATCATTCTGATCGATAATGTTATAGTAGATATTATTTGTGTCCTGAAATGGACAGTGGAACACTTTCACTCATCCACCAGCAGAGGGCACATCAGAAAGCAGTCTGCAGAGTCAGGACTGCATTCTGTGACAAACATAGGCAGGCATGTACATCACGTGTCAAAGCTCTAGGTATCAATACTCCCATGTTTCCTGGTCCCGGTGCAGCGGAACCAGGCCCAAATGGGTTGGTTAATTGTACAGTTAAGTGCTGAAATGAGGAGCAGCCTTTTCGGCAGACCGTAGCCAGCTGTGTTAGTAAAATAGTCAAGCAGAACCAGGCAGGGGCGGTTCCCTCAGCGGGACTTGAAGGATTTGGACAGCTCCTCCAACTGGGCCAAGAATTTCTGGTTCTGCTCCTGCGACGTGTGGGTCCAGGCCAGAGGCAGGTGGGTCGGAACCGCCTTCCGATCTGAAACGTTGGAACAATCCTCAAAAACTAATTTTTTATATCTGAACTACACTGACTGACAGTTTTGCACATTGTACAGCTGGAAGTTTTTTATATGTTACCCATATATGCTGCTGGATAATTTTACAGAGTTACAGTAACTCTAACTGCCGATAAGATCAGTTGGAAGTCTAGCCTGCAACCTGTTGGCCCTAACAGTTTTTATTCCAGAAAATGCAGGTATGAATTGAGTCCTTTCACGAAGATGCCCCTTCAGTTGGTTGTGTGTGTAATTGTGTGTGTGTGTGTGTGTGTGCACGTTACCGTGTGCACGTTATCCTGTGTGTGTGCACGTTACCTTGTGCACGTTAGCTGGGTGTCGACACACACTCAAGAAAAAGATCATCGGAAAATAAAAACTCATTTTGGTCGGTCCATTACCTTGGAAGAACAGTCCACTGGCCGTGGTGGTGGCAGCCGGCGATACTGCCAACCAGATGACCGTGTCCGCTCCCTGCTCTGCACTGCGCAGCTTGTCGCGCATGGACTGGTGGAACTCCGGCATTGCTGTGGCAACCGCTGAGGACCCGCCCACAGCAAGGGGGTAAGAGGGGAGTGACACCAATTTCAATGTCCAGACTGATTTGGGGCAAAAATTACTAATGACTAATAGGCTTACTTAGGAATTCACAATTTCTCTTTATATTTACTAATTTCCTAATAAGGGTGTCGTACCTATAGAACCATCAATTTGTGTCATATCATAAAGTAATGAGGTGCGGCCTGGCCCTGCACTGGAAATGGCATGTCTCAGTTCTTCCATGCCTACATTTACCTGTATTTTTCCACACTTACATTCGACACCAATACAGATTGTGATCTGGGGGGTAACTATGGCGATGTGTTGTTGCCGTTGGAGACTGGCCCTGCTCCTGCTGCTGTACCTGGGGTGTCGGCCCAGCCTGGGTGCATGGCTGAGAAGTGGATCCCTGGGTGGGCCTTGGACCACAGCTCTGTCAACACCACCTGCTGCCTCTGAGTAGAAAGTCAGAGTCAGAACCAGAACCAGAACCAAAGTCATCACGGCTGTAACCTGGCGTCACATACAACCAGCAGCCTTTTCCATGAATGCATTGGTGTTGTAATTTTATGTTACTTTTAAAAAAAAACAATTCTACAACAGATATATAATTATAATCAGTAACCATATATACTAACTTTGAATAAAAACATTTGGAATAAACAATGTATTTTCTACGTCGTGATTATCCTCCAAGAACTCTACACCCCACAGCCAAGACCAGAGCCTGAAAGCCCAGACCACACCACTCACCCAGACTACAGCCCCATTACCTTATTCTGTGCGTAGACCATGGTGCCATCAAAGTGACCTTTCTCCGACTGCAGGTCATCATTCTGGAGCTTCTGGACCAGCATTCCTCCGGATGACACTGTGACCTGGAGGCACGTGGTCACAAATTCAGCTGCTGTTTCTGGGGTCTGTCTGTGGCAGGCAGTCATGTATACAGAGGCTGTGTCTGTCTGTCTGTCTCTCTGTCTGTATGTCTGTGGCAGGCAGTCACATATACAGCTGCTGTGTCTGGTGTCAGTCTGTAGCAAGCGGTCACGTATTTAGTGGCTGTGTCTGGTCTACCCTCACTCCTGTCGCTCAGGAAACTGACCCTAACTTTATGATCAGACTGGAGAGCGTATGGACGTATGCGTCTCTTGTAGTGGTGTATTTGGGACAGTGTAGAGGGAACTCACCTCACACCCTCTCACCGACCAGGATTTCTTTTAGCGTGTCCATTGAGAGAACCTAAACTGTCATGTACCTCATTCATACCTACCACTCTGGGGTCACTGCTCTTCTCCAGCAGGGGAATCAGGCTCTTGGTGAGAATATAAAGCCCTGGTGGAAAGGGTTAGGATGGGGAGTTAAAAGGACACATGATTGCCCTTTTCTGGGTTCAGATTTCAATGTATCACGGAAAAGAACCAGAGCTTGTAGATTCTTCAAACAGTTAGGTAATTTTTTTATAAGCAACTTACCCTGGTCTGAGTTTGACCTGTACCTGTTAATGTCCTGGGTTAGGCAATAACCGAGGTTAAAACGCAGATTTCATGATCTTCTATATAACACAGCTAATATTGAACATAAAACTTCTTCAGGTTTAGTATAAACAACATTCTGTGCATCGGCCCAGCATGGATACCTCCACCCCAAACTGGTAAGCTCCTCCACCCAAAACTGGTGTACTTATTGCAGTAACCTAAAGCTAACCCAGTGTATTGGTGGCAAAGTTCTTCTCCAGGCCTTCAGTGGTGACCTCCCGTTGGTTCACCATGCACCCAGCATTGTTGATCTATCTCAGAGAGAGAGAGAGAGAGAGAGAGAGAGAGAGAGAGAGAGAGAGATGATTTCTCTTTAGGAACTTAATTTGTCTGATGAAAACGACTGCCTTTCAAGTAGCTGATAGATGTCTGTTTTCACACCATTTCAGCTCCAACCAAATCCATGAACATTAGATGACAATATCCTACTCACTGAAAGCAATGTCAGCCGGGTGGGGCAGGACCAACGCATGTTAGGAAGAGGGTCTCAGGAGGACCTACCAGCACGTTCAGGCATTTGAATTTTTTCTTAAAGGCCTCTACGAAGTCCAGAATCTTCCGCATCTCTGACATGTCCAAGACGTGGACATAAATATCCTGAAAGAAAAATAAAAACATGGTTCACTACAACTATGTGGAAGCAAAGAGTTTTTTTTTCATCAATGGTTTAAAATTCACTAAAATAAATATATTGCATGACATCAGCAGTAAACAGATGGGTCCTGTCAACTTAATTTCACCAGGTAAATCAACCACATCTGTAAGAACTATGCTGTGTAAGTGAGCCAATTACATGTCTATGGAGAACCAGTCCACTTTCTTAAGGGTTTTCTAACAAATCATTCTCACCTTATTTCCAGTTGTCTTGACGATCTCTGCTTTGGCCTCCTCTGCTCTCTCCTTGCTCCTGCACACCATGTGGATCGTACCACCTGAGAAGCAGCAGGGGAGCCCGTTCACCGCACTGGTTTGAGCACTAATGACATCTGATGGCGACTACACCAATGTCCTTACTTGTTTTAACGAGTGGGTTCCGAAACCACTGCCTGAAAGATCTAAACCTCCCCCGCCCTCCCAGCCCTGTCCTCCACCTGTGACCCACACCTTTCTTGGCGATGGCGAGGGCTGTCGCTCTCCCAATCCCACTGTTGGCACCGGTGATCATGAAGGATCTGCCAGCCACAGAGACATCCAGGTCCTTCTCAACAAAATATCTGGAAGCCACCTCAAATCCGTTCCTGCAATCAACCAGTAAAGCAATTCATCTGTGACATTTTGGCTGCCTCAGATCCTCCGCTACGAACAGAGATTAGTAATGTCAGATTATCTGATACAAGCAGAGTTGAGTAATGTCCGTTTTTATTTGCGACAAGCAGGGGTTGAGTAATGTCAGGCTCAATGAATCATGTGCATAGAGCCATGTAATTTGGTTCGAGGTTAAACTTAACAGTGGTTCTGCTGCAGTGTTATCACAGAGGGGTTTGTAGTCCTTTATAAACTGGCTAGTCAGTGGTGTTTGTAGTCCTTTTATTGACTCGGTTGACACTACCTGAGGGAGAAGCTTAGTTTTAGTTTAATGTGACCACACAAAGACCTGTTTCATGAACCTAGGAATTACAGCTCTGGTTGGACTAGCTCGGGAAAGAGATTGTTTTGTTCTGCATAGGCTCAGGGCTGCATTCAGAAATAATAATCCTGAAAATCACCATTTTGGCTCTGGGCAGCTGGTCATTGAAAGGCTATTGTGATGTGGTCCTTAAATGGCCTACTTGTGCAGAAAACATCAGCGAAACCTTCTGTGAAGGGCGCAATAACAAATATTGTTTGATTGATTGATTGATCTCTACTACTAAGCATACACATCTGCACCATTCTGGAGTGACTGGATTGTGATTGTTACCAATTAAATCACTCTTAGGTTATAGGTCACTGCAGTCTGTAGTTGCTTTTTTTGATTAATTACATGAAATAAATACATAAATCCCATTCCATTCTGAAATTCGGTAATTAAATGATACAGAACTGCATTTCAAGTACACAACAGAATTTTTTTTTAAGACAAATATAATTTTTTCTTCATCCGTCATGTCAGATGAGAGGTGGCATCGACACTAAAAGAAAGAACATTTCAAACAGATGCCTGACAGATACGGGAGTGACCGCCAGATTCGACGCGCAGTTAAGTCAAAGAGCGTTTTGTGCGGCGGCTCTTGTGACCGACTGTGTCGGACGGAACGTAGGCACGGATCATTCTCGCTAAATACACGCTCTGTTTATGGATGTTATGTAGCACTGGATGGGCGGTGTGGGTTAGCCTAGGATTTAACTCCACACAACACAGCGCATGAAGTGGCCAGTCTATCAAATAATCAACAGATGCTATGTATGATTTTGTTCCTTTCAATGTACACTTACGCGCATTTACTTGTTCATACTCTTTACTAATGACTCAGATTCATCATTGGTTGCTGTTTCATGTTGGCCAGCTGACGTCCAAACATTAATTGAAGCGTGCTCAGACACAAAACAATTACTTTTCTAACCCCCATAAGAACAATATGCAAAATTTTACAACAGTAACTAAAGCATAAACAAAAATGTGCTAAATCGTATGAACGCAAGTCCAAAATACTGTCATTTTAAGGTATCAGATACACAATTTACTAAAAATACATTAAAATAAACTTTACTTTAGAGGTAATTACATCTGAGTCTGTGACAGATTGCTATGTCAACGTGAATATACAGTTATCGAGAATATATAGTTGTTATAGTTGTAGTAGTATAACTTTATTGTTACCTAGGGAACAAAAAAAAGTGTTAATCATACCTTGTATATTCACGAATCCCTTTTAAAGACCAGATACAATTCCGATAAAGAGACATCGCTGCGTCGAACACCCTTCGCTCCACTTCACGAACGCTCCAAAAGTAGTTATGGACACAAGTCACTGGGTTAGGTCATTTGGAATATTTTGTGTGGACATTGCTGCCATCTAGCGTTTCTGTCTGAACTGACTACTGCTTTCGTCTTCAACCATGTTATCCAGTCGCCCCACCCAGAAACTAATTTATGGGATCCGATTGGGCGCTCCAGGAAAAATGGGCTACACATAGATATTGAAGGACTAGATTATTGGCCCCGGTAAGCGGAAAGTTTTAATGCTACATAAAAAATGGATACAAATATGTCTATTCAACAGGCATGGTCTACATATAATATGTTTATAGCAATGTTTCCTTTCAAAACATTACAATTGGGAGTTTGGAGGTCATGGAGCCCGATCCTGAGGTGTTATATTCGTTCAAGGTCTCGCTGGCTCTCTATTAGGGGCGTGGCTACACCACTGTTGTGCGGTGGTTGAGTGGCGGGCTTTTAGTCGAAAAGTTACCAGTTCAAGTCCCACCCCAGCTGTTGTACATTTGAACAAAAAAAAAGGAAATAACCTGAAATTCTTCAGTAAATATCCAGCTATATTAGTAGAAGTTGTAAGATATATATTTTGATAAAAGCGTACGCTAAGCAGTTGATTTATAATTTTATATTTTTTGATTGCTATGTTAATTAAGCACTAGATAAATGTATTATAATGACTGGATGAATTTTGCAACTAAGTTACTTTACGAGACATGACATATTGTCTGTGGGTGTTCGTTCCACCTTGCACGTAATAATTTCATTTGACCAATTATTTGGATTGTAAATTATTTTGACCTAGTTTTTTCCAGATACAAATTAACTGCTAATGAGAGGTACCTCAAAACCTGCAGACGCTCGGGTAATGTCCATCGGGTAGACTCTGGGAACTGCTCAGGTCATTCTATATCAACTGAAGCGCCTAGACAGGACAGGTATGCAGCCAATCCGCGGTATCCACGATGGTGACGTTCGCAGGATTTAGAGCTATTCCAAAGCAGATTGTCGAGAGAGGGTGGAGTTTCACAACTTTCTATTTGGATAATTCAGGGAAGGGCAGCTATGTACCAGTTTTTTTAAGAACCTGACCTTTGCGATAAATGAAGTGCTTTTTTAACCCCAGGAACTTTCGCTGACCGCTGGAAAATTTCCAATATGGTAAGAATATAATTTATATATTTACACGAACACGATTTAATTCCCGTTCGACCGAACGTGAGTTGTTCGGTTGAGTAAAAAAATACCTGCACCTGTCCATAGCAGGTTATTATTCCCTATCATCACGTCATATTCGAAATACTTAACGGATCGATAAAATATTGATCTATGCACATTCAAAATATGACTATGTAATTGTGGCCAGGTTAATGCAGTATACGCACAGTTCGATTTATGTAGTTTAAAAGTGGTGACAGCTGTCGTAAATATGGAATTGCCTTTTAGTGGGGGAACCGGTTTGCCCCCTCCCTTGTACCTGTATCAGCATACCACCAGCCCTCCAATGTGCTTGTTTTAAAGGTATTTTCTTTATTTTTAACATTCAAGCCTTTCTCTGTCGTTATCGATCGTCTAATTTGCACCATTTTATTTTCCGGGAGCAACGAAGACTACACACTCGCACATATTGATTATTGTACGTTAGGGGGGGGCACTGTATATATAAAGTATAAGATTACTTTAATTTTATATTTCATTGTAATAGCCTATTACGGGAATGGTTTGTTATTTATATGGTTTATGTTACTTTTGGTCAAAAAACAGCTTTTGCTCTAGTATACATTGTTGTGCTGGTTGTATTAAACGAAGGGGAACAATACAAACCCGAAGAATAGATATTCGCCCTGAGACCGCGAACCACTGGTTCCGCTAACGCCCAGGACACACGCGCAACAATTAGAGGAAGACGCGAGCAGCTCAGTCCCAAAAGTAACTTCGGCAAAAACAATGGCAGGAAACCCAGACTCTAAACCAATTAAATCTGACTTAACAGCGCCCTCCTCCCACTACAAAAATACAGGCTTACGCCATATATTAAGACAGACAACCCCAGGCACTACCTTTGCGGTCTACCAGTTGCCTACGGTGGGGATGGCCCAGTTTAACTATGCGAATGTGAGAACCTCAAGATTAAAGTCTGAGTTCAGTCTAATTGCTTTGTGTGTGTCAGTCTGACTATCTCTTGCAAACAATGGCAGTCACTGCTTACAGCAGAGGAATGGACTGTGTATCTCCTGCCCCGCTGAACCCACTGATTTTTGCCTGTCATGAACTCCCAGAAATCCTAAAGACGGGGTGTGGGCCGGAGGGGCATTGAGTCTAATGGTGCACTCAGTGGGCATTCGATTTTCACCCCGAAAACGCGTGTCTGTGTGTCTGTTTTTCACGCGTGTTACCGCTCCGCAGATTCGCTTTCTGCTGCTCTTCAGTCGTCAGGGGAAATTGCGGCTACAGAAGTGGTTCACCTCCCTGGCAGAGCGTGAGAAGAAGAAGATCATCCGGGAGATGACCCTGCTGGTGCTTGCAAGCCCGCCTCGGTCCTGTAACTTCCTGCACTGGAAGGACCTGAAGATCGTCTATAAGAGGTGGGGAGTGGGGATTGGACTGGGTGACTGTCTGTCACTGTTGTCTATATTGTTTTTTTTTCTTTTTCTGTCAGCCTCCCAACCCCTCCTGTCCCAGGCACTTGTTTGTTAAGTCTTTCAGTCAACTAGAAAAATGTGTTTGTTTCACTCTTTCCTTGGATATTGGGAACTGCAACATCCTTAAGTAAAACTAAAATGAGAATGTGGTACTGACGTTGCGGTTGTTGGCAAACCCCCCCTCAAATTATGACTTCCACATTCAGTTGTTCCAGCCAAGTTATTTCAATTTTGCCATGGATCTGTCAGTGGATTATTATCAACGAACTTGTTAATATGTGGCTACAAGAGTTTGCTGACATCACCATAAAGCTACAGTCAATTGAGCAATTTTTAAAATTAATTTTGAATTATTGGACAGGGCCCACACAACTAGTCAAGCCACTTGCTTCTTGTTTTTTTCAGTGTAACTATTAGAATAATAGCATAAAACTCTAACCTCATTTATTTGAAGAAAACTATTTACTAATAGAATTCGTCACAAAGCGCTGAACAGATTTTCCAGAGGTATTAAAAAAATAAAATAAAGTACTGTGAAAATGAATCTGATATTCCCCAAGACAATGGTACACAGGTACACTCCTCTGTGCTAACCAGCACGTCTTCTCACAGGTACACTGCTCTGTGCTAACCAGCACGTCTTCTCACAGGTACACTGCTCTGTGCTAACCAGTGCTCCATTCTACAATTACACTGCTCTTAGCTAACCAGCGCTCCTTCTCACAGGTGCACTGCTCTGTGCTAACCAGTGCTCCATTCTACAGGT
>JAOYSI010009805.1:0-10709 GCA_025775065.1 Hiodon alosoides
CCACCCCCCACCCCTTTCCCCAGTTAATTCTAAGACAAAGGCGTGGGGTCCCCTTAAAACGGGAGTGGGCTTCTGGGCTTCTGGGCTTCTGGGCGTCTGGGCTTCTGGGCGTCTGGGCTTCTGGGCGTCTGGGCTAGGCAGTGCCTGGGGGATGGGTATCCCGATGAGACTCCTGATTCATTGCACTTTCCTCTCGGCACTGGGAACAAAGTGCCATTCCAGTGGAGGATCTGCGCTCCAGTCAGGCAAACCCGTGACAAAATGTTCAAAACAAAGACTCTGTCTCAGTTCGCTGGCTAATATTTGGTGTATCCTGTTTCACGGCATCTGCCATGTACAGTTCTGCAATGTCCTGACTTGTTCTGGTATCTATATTTTCCACACACACATACACACACACACAACAGGAAAGCCCCTCCCACATTCATATAAGAACAACTAAATATCTTTCACCAATAATATACAGTCTAAGATTGATAAACGCAGTCTAAACTGTGTTAAGTTTGGGGAAGAGGGGTTTCTTGGCCATAAACCGACCCAACGGCTGGTTGTCCAATGAGATCGCATACTGCGCTGTTGCAACCCTTAGCATTTCTGGAATATTCAGGAAACGCAGACTACTATTTTGTGCACCACATTACCTTCTCTGAAAGCCACAAAATAGCTTCCATGGTCATGTATAAACATACACCACTATTAATTACATTAATAACTGCCACTGAAGCACTTGTTTTACAATGCATATCCATATTGCTATTGGTGGTTTTAAACGCCTTTGTGCAGTCCTACAATGGTAGAAGAATGTCTAATGAGTACAACCTTAAGTTGGACAGAGAAAGGTATTCTGTATCTCAACATAAACCACTTAACCGGCATTACACGCGGACGTTTGTCTATGTTCCTGCATCGCTGACATGTTAACACTGGTCCTTGGTAGTGCGTCTAAATACGTTCGGTTCGCCCGGGGCGTTGATTGTCCTCAAAGCCTCTGCAAATATTTGCAGTCATTCTAGCATTTCACAGAATTATTTAGGGGCTTTGGCGACAAGGAGTTCCCCCGTTCATTCTCTTTTCGAAAAGTTCACAACCGATAAATGACACTCAATTGCTTTCGTAGATAATGTCTTCTTGCAATGTTTAAAACTATGAAGCTATGCACACTTTAAATGACCTTACCTAAAATAAATAAAGAAAGACATTTTTAAGGGTCATCCAACAGGATAAACCTATAAAACAAACAAAGACTGACCAAGGTCTTCCCTATCCAATTAAAATGTTGTTTCTCTGTAAAACATGCACCGACATTTGAGTGACTGTACCTCTCTATATTTCCTTACCAGACGTTTTTTACAGGCCCCCTAGAGGGTTATGATTAAAATGATATGTTCCAATAGTCAGATACCCAAGTACTAAGTTAAATGCCCAAACAAGCACTGCCAGCCTTGGGCTGGATAGATCATGCCGCACAATGAAGCTATTTAGAACCAATGAAAAATGCTAACGCGGAACATATAGTATCTTTAATGAATCCCCCACAGGGCAGTGGGAAAGGATTAGCCGTCCCTTATGTTTCTAATTGTCAGGGAACAACAAATCATTCACTCGCCAGCCCCGCGCTGACAGTCGACTCCCACAGGCCGGCTCGTCCAATGGAATCCCGGCTAGCCGGAGAGGGGGCGGGGCAAGGCGCCAGCGAGCGCTGCTTTCACACCGGCAGTGTTGACCCTCTCCAGCTGGGCGAAAGGCAACAGGGGGAGGCGGGCCGTCACTGTTCACACTCCCCTCCGCACTTCCAGCGTGGCTGCGCGGAGACCGTAATTAGGGCGCTGAAGGAATTATTGCATCATATAACGGCACATCTGAGGAGAGCACTTGGGCCACAGCAGACGATGAGACAAGTGAGGGCTGACTCAAACCGCTAACTGGCACCGACGCTTGGCTCGGAACAAAGGAAAGGACGGGACGGGACGGGACGGGGGGGTTCTACTGTGCCACTATAAAAATAATGGTTTCCAACATGCCCAAATAGTTTCACTCTGCGGTTATTACCACTTATCACCAGCCCCATTTATACATCTGCATTTTCGTTTCCTTCTTTATGGCAGAGAACAGACCGGGACCAGGGCAGATGGTAAAAGAGGAGAACGCCCTATTTCAGGAGCCATAAACGGTCAGTGAAGACCGTGCGTGTGAGAGGAACGGCCCCTGCCAGAGGACGGGCTCCACACTTAAATCCGCCATCTGCTCAATCTGAGGGCCCTGTAAAAAAGAATAAAAAAAGCTGACCTGTGCAGCTGCTTTAAGACAAACTGTTGGAAACGGGAATCCAATGGAAGGAAATTTATGATAAGGCAAGTCAAAGAGTTTTTCCCACCGTTTCACCACAATGTCTAATTCTACAACCTAAAGTAATATAAACAGGCAATAAACCTGTAACCTGCCAATAATTCCACAGCGCACCCTATGCACAGGGCAGGGCAAGCACATGTCTTGACGGCTTATCATCTCCAGATTGCACAGATTCCTTAAGCAGATGTTGATCTTCACTTCTGCTAGTTTACCTGTTCTGCACTGCGCCCCCACTTCCTCTCTGCATGAAGTTGCACAACTGTGTTCCCGCCACAGCCAGTCGCCAGGGGTGCGCATAAAACCGCCACTTGCGCGGCGCGCCAAACCGCCCCCAACCACAGTGGGGCCCAGAGATCAGAAGGTGAACACCATATTTCCACTGACCCGTCCAGCCCCCGAGCCCCATTATGTCCCCAGGTAAGGGCATTAAAACCACGTGGAGCTTTGTGCCGGGCTGAACAGAAGGAATCAGTAAAGTCTCGGCAGCGAAGGATTGACACGGCCTGTAAATGCCTTGCTTCCCCACTGAGTCTCAGGCACAGAGCCGCGTTCGTCAACCCCAGCATCAGGGCCATGCTAAATCAAAGCAGGCGGACGGATGGGCGGGCGGGGCTCAGGAACTCAGGGCCACTGGACCAGGTACCAGGTTTCATCAGATGAAAAGGAAGCGTTGTAAAAACGCTGTAAAGACACAGGGTCAAAAGCGCTCTCTGCAATTCCTGAATAATGGACCCAAGCTGACGCCTTGAGGCCGCGTGGGAAAGGCTGCTTCAGAGCTCCAGGCAAAAATCGGGGAGAAGGTGCGTTGGGATCGGACCATTCTCGCCCAGTTGGCCACACCGTACGAGCCACGTTGTAAATCCTTAACGCCGAGCCACTCAACGGCAGCGCTTCAGAAACAGATGGCAGAACACCGGGATCGTTGACCTCCATCGAGGTCCATCGAGGGGCTTGACGCTATCTGCCGCCCCCCCCCCCCTCCCTTCGAGGGCCCCGGTCGCAACCGAGCCGCCGCTATCTGTTTAGGGGAGGGTGGCACACCTGCTGCAAGGCCAGGCGGAGGGCTGCGTTCCAGGTGGAAGCTCAACCTCCCGCCCCACCCAGGATAAGAGAGCCAAAGGCCCGCACTCAAACGCTGCTGCAGCCTGCTTCTCGCCCCGTGCCGTGTCTGGCTTGGGACTCCCCTGCTCGTCAGGCCCGCACAGACCGGCTTTCTGCTGCAGCAATAATAACTTGTGGTTTGGCTTCGGAGGCATGTTTATATGGGTAACTGCGTAGAGCAGGAACCACTAAATTCATTTCAGATACTCTTTTTCAAAACCCATAAACATTCAGATACTCTTTTTAAAACCCATAAACAACGTTGCACAAAGCCTGGCATCAGGGACCGGAGCGGTACTGAGCGATCCGAACATATATCCCCAGGGAGAGGGTTGATAAAGCCATCCACGACTTAAAAACTCGCCCAATTAAAACTTGCATCCCCTTCTAAAATCGCCAGCCCTCCCTTCTTACTGCGCAGCCTTTCTGATGTCTCTCCAAACCATTAGGCGATAGGGTCAACACAACAAATGCCATAAATTTCCCATGGAAACGAAAGTTGACTGGAATTTTTTGTCTTTTTGTTTTTTCCGTTTAATGTTAGCAGCCAGGCCGGTGTCAAGTTGCAAAAGCCTGTCAAACGTACAGCAGTGTGGGAGTCGGTACTGTAGAACCCGATGAGGTCAAAACCCTTAACATGCTATAGGGGACTGTGGGAGAACGGGAAGGCAGGAGGGAGGAATGTCAGACGGGACAGAAGCGCAGGGAAATAAAAACACCCAAAGGACGACGGTCCCCGGCCTTCCCCTAGCCACAACTCCAGTTCTTCCATTTAAGAAACTGGCCATCTGCCAAAGAAGTTATAGGTGTATAGCCACAACCCTGGAATGATATGAGGAACAATGCAGCCTGTCATGCAGTTATATTCTGCGGTTTCGTCTTAATGATCTGTTCCGACCGGTTCCAGAAGAAGGGGAGGGGGAAGACACTCAACACCATTTCGCTCTGCGTGTCGCGTTACTTTATGACCTCTGATTGGCTGACGACATGTCTACCAACTAAGCCCGCCCCTCCCTGCCAGGCGCAGTTTTAATCCCTCCGAGTTGATAGATGGCAAGTAAAGACATCCACTTTACTCTCCGAGCAGACCCCCTCTCCGGCGAAAACTGGGCGCATTGTCCCACTCTCCGTTCCCCAGGTTTTGGAATTCCCTGAGCGGTGTTCTTTACCCTGATGCTTTCCGCCACTTCCTGGGGTTCTCCGAAATCACCGGCCCCGCATGACTAACTGCAGGGGCCTTTACTCTCCTTTGGCCCCGCATGACTAACTGCAGGGGCCTTTGCTCTCCTTTGGCCCCGCATGACTAACTGCAGGGGCCTTTGCTCTCCTTTGGCCCCGCATGACTAACTGCAGGGGCCTTTGCTCTCCTTTGGCCCCACGTGACTAACTGCAGGGGCCTTTGCTCTCCTTTGGCCCCACATGACTAACTGCAGGGGCCTTTGCTCTCCTTTGGCCCCACATGACTAACTGCAGGGGCCTTGGCTCTCCTATGGCCCCGTCACCCGAGCATGTGTTATTTTTTCCCCTGGCGACGGTGAAGGGTTAGGGCGGTGGCAAAGACAATGAGGTTAAGTAAACACCGGAGGGCAGATCGGGGCTTTTTGTTTAGGTTTCGAAGGCCTTTTTTTCGGTCTCTTCCCACAGCGACTGCAGTGCTGGGCCGTATCACAGTGGCTTTTGTTCGGCGCTACGTTGCGCAACGCTTCCGCGTACGCCCTTCCCTGTAAGCCCTCGTGCACGCACACTCCCCCCCCCCCCGTAAGAAAGGCCAGGTATGTATCAACGCACTGACTGCCTCCGGCCGTTTTCCGCGGTCAGAGGGGGAAAAAACCCAAAGTTTTACAGCTTTTATCAAGTGGATCAGAATGGGGAAACCTTTGCACGTCGCGTGCATGTAAGTTCTCAAACACGCTGAGGGACTATCAGGGTGCAACCTGGCCTGGGTGAGCTGGACATCTGTACTGCATTACTTGACAGAAACGCAGAAACAGTGTCCCTATCCAGCAACGCTGGTGTAAACTTTTAAAACCAGGGGCCGGCAGATTAAGCCCACGACAGAACAGATGGTCTATTAGAGTGAAATGACCTTAACAGAAGTAGGCAGTTTCACCATGCAATCTGAATACATTCCTTTCAGGCGTGATAGCCACGATGGCTATATGTCTCGAATATAGCAAACTATGCACTGAGTGGGAAACTCCAGGCCTGAGCCTGACGTAAGCAGTGGCGTCAGAGATATGCGTTTTCCCAATAATAAATCTCCTAACTTTAAACCACGCTCTCGGAAATATCCCAGGTGCGGAGTGATAATCCCCTCGCAGGGTAAGCGCCTGTGCTCTGACGCTCTGAGAACGTTCGTCTTCACTGGAGCTGGCGAGAGTGCAGTGCCACGGGAAGTGGGGGTGGGGGAGAACTTCAGACAGCCACTATCGGATCAAACGCACTAATTCCTCGCTCTTGGCAATCGTTGGCATATATAACCCTCGCCCCATGACAAAACTTCGGCCCGACCTCTGGAATTCTGAAAGGCCCTTTTTTAGCGCCGCCTGGAAGCACGCTTGAAAGCAAGGCTGGCCGTCCGGCCGGTCGGACGCCCCCGGCGGATATTTTGCGGGAGGTCTGCCGTGATCTAGTCCCAGGGCTGGCAGCGGTGCCCAGGCGCTTCCTTTCAGCCGCACGGGGCCCGGTCCAAGCCACTCGAGCTTGGCAGACGCTCCCCTGGATCTCCCCAGGACTCCTTCTGTAAACATTCGCTGCGGCGAACCTCACAGGCAGCCGCAGCACACCCGTCTCAGAACCACAGGGTGCTACGGCTAAGATCTGCACACACAAAGTGGGCTTTTTTTTAAATCAATTGAAGGAATTACACAGATTGTGCATCACCATATGGAATGCTTTTGTGCATAATGTATTTGATGCAAGGAGACAGTCTGGCAAAGGGCAGCCAACTAGTCTGCAGTGTATTCTTCAGGACAGGGAGAAAAACGGGCCAGGAATAACCCCCGATGGACGAAGTGAACCCACGTCTGTATGGGGTCTTCCCAGGGAAATGACAAAGCTCTAAACAGGCTTCCTCTGCCAAATAAACTGAATGGCAGGAGTGAAAACAAGAACCTCGGCGTTTACCGCTAAGTTATTATTTCAACAATGCGGTAAAGATAACATTGTGAGAACACGCGGTGATTGGACATCAACTTGTGGTTGTGATGGCGCCTGTTCTAGGTACACAGCCCATCCACATTTATTTTATCCCCACAACCAATTGGAATAAGCAGCGCTAAAAAAAAAAATCATGGCGATACCTACTATTATCCCTGTTTTCATTTGGAATAGCCAATCATGTTTTTTTTATTTTCTTCACAATTCGGAATCCCATAGCTAGGAATCCAGCCATCACACACAGGGAGGGTTAAGAAATCTCCTCCGATCCAATCACCTTCAAACCACTAGCCTCTTTTTCACCCTGCAGGCTTTGCAGCCAGTCACGAGCACTCCAGTGCTGATTGGAGGAGAGGTGCCCAGGAAGCCAACAGGAGACACAGGGGTATCCACAGGGCTGTCGGGGGACTCTGGAGCCAGGATGGGTCCCCTCGTGACAGGCCCTCGCGTGGCAGGCTCTGGCCTCTTGACGTGACGCTTCCTTCCCTCCCAGGGCCGGGGAGCCTGAGGGCCCTTGTCCACACAAAGGTAGGAAACGTCTGGGACCCAACGACGCATTGTGAGGAGGCCCGTAAATCAAGGCTCGTTTCATCTCCCGCTCTTTATGTGCGTTTCAGCGGAGGAAACCAGAAACATAACTGCTGCCCGTAAATACACCGGACACAAACTCAGAGTCCGTCAGAAAAACCATCGCCGACTCATTGTTCTTCGCCGGACTTTTGGCGTTTACACTCTGAGAGACGTCGCAGAAATGAAAATGGATGCTCTGGGACTATACTCCTAATCAGAAGCCTGATCGCAGGGCCCACCCGCATCCGGAAGAGTGCTGGTGGCTTCCGGGCGCCATTCGCCTGTTTCCAGGTACCATTCCCCTGCTTCCGGGCGCCATTCCCCTGTTTCTGGGCACCATTCCCCTGTTTCCGGGTACCATTCCCCTGCTTCCGGGCTCCATTCGCCTGCTTCCGGGCGCCATTCCCCTGTTTCTGGGCACCATTCCCCTGTTTCCGGGTACCATTCCCCTGCTTCCGGGCTCCATTCGCCTGCTTCCGCGTACCATTCCCCTGTTTCCGAGCGCCATTCCCGTGCTTCCGGGCGCCATTCGCCTGTTTCCAGGTACCATTCCCCTGTTTCCGGGCGCCATTCCCCTGCTTCCGGGCGCCATTCCCCTGCCGCGGCCTCCGCAGCTCCGCAACAATTGATTCCATACGCGCGTAGAAGAGACGGTTCGGGGTTGGGGTACAGAAGAGTCGAGCGTTAACTCAAAATCGTTCTTTAATCCAGCAGCACCGAGCTCCACCAGGAGCCGATGAAGAGCGGCCCGCGCAGACGGTGCCTTTGGAGGCCCGACACTCCTTTTCGGGCGGAGAATAAAGGCGCTCTCGGTCAGACCCGGGGCAACCTCCCCCGCACCGGCGCAGCATAAACAAATCGGTCATTTCATTTCACGTTTCTGCCCGCATTAGCAGCCCATTATCACCTCATAAAGGAGCTTTTTTTTGTTTGACTAACCCTGCCCTCTCAGGCAGCAGGCATTCACCCCCGGGCCCCGGGCTCGACCCACACACCAGTCTCTATCAGCCCAGACTGAGAGAGCCGGAGGAAGGGTATCGGGGACCTCTGTCATTCAAATAAAACCCGGGACCCATTCCTTTACAGAGGGGGTGCTGGGAAGCAGATTGAACAGCACAGAGGTACTGCAGGTCTGAGGAGAGAAAACAAACTCATCCTAGTCCCAAAACCTGGCCTTCCTGTTTATGCTGGCAATTAAACAGAGGTGGCTGATGTTACACAGGTAAAACCGCCCATTCTGTTTCTGCACCGGCACAGCATTTCGCCATTTAAGTGGAGAAGGCAGAAAGTGAGTCAAAGAACGCAAGATTCAATGTCACCGGGGGGGTCTCCAAAGCGCCTCGATGCCGAAAACCGAGAAACATTTAATACAGTAATGTACAGGCATATAAAGAAAAAACGTGATTTAAAAATATATCGGGGTTTTTTCAAAAACAATAATCGTTAAAAAAAAATTTAAAAATTGCTTGGTCATTAATGTGTTTTTTGAAAGAGGATTGTGTAGAGATAATTAGTGTAGATTTTTTTATGAAGCCAACAGTCTCACCATGTGCAATGACTGAGGGTGAATTCCTAATAAAATATTCACAATCCTCCCAGTGGCACGAGGAACTGGGGTTTAATGAGAAACCAGCCTTACTGGCTGGATGGAACGTTTCGGCAAGTAAACAACTCTGATATCACCTTAGTTACCCTTGGCAGCTGCAGCTAAATCTCTCCAGCAGATGTCTACGGCTTTAACCCTTGGTGTGCAAGGCACATGTCCCGGTGCTCAACAACGCGCGGGTGAAAAGGGACAGCTGACGGAGAGTTAGGAAGCTTCAGCCAAGGGCAGTTCGGTAGGCGAATTTGAGAGACCAGACCCCTTCGATCTCAGGATGGGCTCTTCCCAGCAATCCATGGCTGGTATAATGGTGAGACTTTTTTTTTTTTTTAGGGCTTATGATTTTCAAAACAAATGACAATTTTAATACTTTGATCTGATCACCAGCTGCACAGCCTTCTGTGCAACTCCTGGAGAGCGCGCGGGGAACCACATTGGAGGCGGTTGTATTTTTAGCCCGTGTGATATTTTGACGTGACACAGTAACTGTTAGCGCTGTGCTGAGAAGTGACAAGACGCACGCACTCAAAGCTGCTGAGGACAGCGGGCTAATTTTAGTCCAGCAAACCCCCCCTCCCGTGGAGTTCTCACTTTGAGGACACTGAGTTTTGGTGGCGGAGGAGGGGGCAAGATTCTGTCGGCAGGGGTCACTTCGAAATTCAGCTGTTCTACTTTAGCATAGTGCATTCTTTCCCAAAATCCCTCAAAAAGGTAAAAGAGGAAACGGTGAGGCGTAACACGCTGGAACTCTGCACCAGATGGTTTCGGACGGTACGTGACAGTGAAAGAGGGATCTGGCCCAGGATCACAGACAGCCCAGACATCTGCACCCAACTCTTCTCCATAACGCGTCACCCGGTCTGTTTCCCCTGCAACGACTTCCTGGGAACAGATACACGAAGAAAGAGACCAGCTGTATTTCCGGCTCAAAATAACCGACTGACACCGTACCCCAGCCGAAATGCGCGGCTTGCTTCTTGGCCCAACTTAGCCCTGGTAAACAGGGCACGGTAACACTCCGATGGCACCCGCAGCGCAGGAGGAAGCAGTCGTGCTCAGACACGCGGGCACCGAAGGAAGGGGGCGGGGCCAGCTGCAGATGGCGATAAGCCGCATGAGCGCAGCGGTCCGACCGTGGAGCGGATGGCGAGCGTCAGGGGGGAAGAGGGCTGGATCACTCCCCCCCATGCTGCCCCCACTCGCAGGGGTTCAATGAGCACCCGTGTCCGATTCGGACAGGTGACACTTTCTCGGTGAAGGGCGAGTGCAGAGTGCCGTTTGTTATGAGTCACGCCAATGACGATTCATCTTGTGGCAAAGCGGTCGTGTTGTGGTCAAACATGTGAACGTCTGCGTGACCGTTATCTCTCAAACAGATATCGTGTCAAACAGATCCGCATGGTTTGATTACAGGAATTTTGTTTAAGAAGATTACATGGAAGTTTCCCTCTCTGGGATACCAATGAACCTGAAAACTCTGAAGTTGCTTTTGATTAGAGCACACTTATGTCACCTGGCTGTAATCCCAACAGGAATTCTTCATGAGATCATCATGAACATCATGTGAATGGGCTCGCCACAGGGAAGATGCAGCAGAGGCCTGACCAATCGCATCTGTTCGTCCAGCTCATTCAACAATCCCTGCCACGCCATTGGCTGGTCTGAGGGCACGCGCTAATTTGCGTCCCTGACCTCTCAGTAAACTCACTGGAGTGTGATACTTTCTCAGCCTCATTAGGGACATAAAGCAGCATATGCTTTCAGCCACAGGCATGAACGTTAGAGGCTCCGCTTTCAAAACGTTTTAGCAACGCTTTCGTTACTACTGAATTCTTTCAAAAGAGAGAGACAGAGAGAGAGAGAGAGAGAGAGAGAGAGAGAGAGAGAGAGAGACAGAGAGAGACAGAGAGAGAGAGAGAGAGAGAGA
>JAOYSI010009806.1:0-10709 GCA_025775065.1 Hiodon alosoides
ATATTTTTGCTGCTTAAAACTGTGGAAAAACGTTTGTGTGGACAAAAGGTTTAAAATGTCAAAATTAAAGATTATATTAGTAAAACTTTTTTTTTAGTAAAAGCTTTTGCACTTTTTAAAGTACACTTTTACACATAAATACCTTGATTTAAGTCAATAGAAAAAATAATAGTCAGATTAATCGATTATCAAATAATCGTTAGTTGCAGCCATAATATTAAATAGACCACATACTTACATATTGCTTCTCAGCAACTTAGGGACTCTCAGTTCTCTGGTGACCTCCATCATAAACTCACAGAAGGCTCTCTTTTTCAGTTCATGCAGAGTGGCCATCATCACCGCGCCGATTTCTCCCAGATCTATTAGCTTTGATCCGAACCCAAAGTCATTGAAGTAGCACGGCACAGAAAGCTTGGTGCTCTTTCCCTCCTCTGCATTCCCTACCCTGTCCTCTCCTCTCCTCTGCTTCAGCTCCATGTAGCGCTTACTCATTCGCTCCCAAGCACAGGTCTTGCAGGCTCCCCTTGACCTCTCTGGGGCAAGATCCCATCCCGGTTCTGCCCTCACCAGGCACAGTGGCTTGTTTCTCTCTTGGAGCTCAATGGTCAGCATTAGGTGATCCTCTTGGTTCTTGTCTGAGGTCAGGACAACCAGCATATCATAGCGGTCTAGGTTGGAGACCAACTGGATTTCTGCATCCCCTCTGGAATGGGAAATCGGGGAGGGAGCATAGATGTCTGGCAGAATCCATAATCTAACATTTGGATCATGGGAGTGCAGGTACATGGTAGAGAACTCAGGGTGGACCCCAGCAAGGATGGACCTTTGCTTTTTATCTTCATCACTGTCCCGATCTTCTGATTCCACTTCTTCAGTTCCCGACTCCCCTTCTTCCTCCTCCTCTTCCTCTTCTCTGTCCCCCTCTTCCACATCCATACTCTCATTCTTTTTTCCCTGTTTTTCCACTTGGTCCTCCTCTGCCACTTGCCACCCTGTCTCCCATTCTACACCCTCTTGCATCTCCCCTTTCCTGGGTTCCTCTACACCTTCCCCCTCTCTGAGTTCCCCCTTTCCTTCACCTTGCTCACAGAGAACCTTGACCAGCCTTGCATTGGCTGCCGGAGTTCCTCCAGTCACAGCTATATCCAATGGGAAGCCAGCGTACAGCTCCATTACAGTCATCAGCCTATTTGGCAGGGCTTTCACACGCGGGGACGATCGCCATGGTGCCAACACCTGCTCCAGGTGATCATGACTCAATTTTCCTCTCATCACAGCATTGTCCTTCAGTGAGGAAGTGGCCAAAGATGTTAACACACTTTTAATATTCAAGTTGACACATTGAATATGTATAGTTTAAAATAACCTGACCAAAAACGAAAGGGCCAGATGATGCAGTGCAATTTATTATCAGCCAAATAGCCAAACAGTTGTTTTTTTGTGGATTGGAAAGAGGAAGTAGAATCCACATACAATGAGATAAAATTAAGTTTGTAAAAGAGATACCAATTTTCTTACCATGCCGAAGGGGCTGAGGGCTGCCATCTGGGAAATAAAATCCAATAGCAAGGATAGCTCAAATAAAGGTAGTACTTACTTCAGCTCTGTACTAACCATTCACATACATAGTAGGATATTTGGGAGGTAGTTCTGACTCGTAATCTATTGACTGAAATCTGCATCTGTATTGAGACAATACAGAACGAGACGTTCTGTTCCACAGTTATATAGCCCTGCCTAATCCTGGACAATCTACCAGCTGCTTTCTTATATCAATAGTATGTTTGTCAAGCAAGTCACGAGCGGCTTTGTCAATAAGCACTTAAGGTTTCTGGTGCACAAAATAAACAAAAAGTTGATGACGTCTAATTAAGATGTGTCGTAAAATTCAGCTTGTGGATGAAAAAAAAAACGAACTGGAAAAATTACTTATTTTTTGATTGCTATCTGCCAATGAAACAGAGAGTAACTACTAAACACAACTGAATGGTTTAAGCAGAGATTCCTTGGGACAGTAAAACACAAAACAAGGCTATTAAGTAAATGAATCATATACCTGTTCAAGGATTTATTATTAAAATAATCTATATCCCTGGTTAAAATACTCAACAAAATATGTGAAGACTATTATTAGCCATTACCCTAATCATAACACATCATTCTTAATCTGTAACACATACCTCAACATAACACAAAATCCTCTAAGCACTAACTCTTAAACCATAAAGTAATCTCTACCACCCCCAAAACCTGATCAAATTCTCGTTTTACAGCTGTCCTAACCATCTTGTTTTTTTCCTTTGAGTCTACCTGAATTGAAACGCAACAATACAATTTTCCAGTAGGTGGCAACCATGTCGTCTATCTTTTACCTGTTTTTTTCCCTTTGAGTATTCGTGCACAACACGTTCTCACACCCGAAACGTCAAAGCCCTGACGTTTGGGCAGACAGCCGTGAAAAGCCACTAGGGTACTCGTGTAATTGTTAAATAAAACCAGAATGTGTAATGTGTTGCTACCCGAATTGAGCTGCAACGATACAAATTTCCGGTAGGTGGAAGTATTGTGTTCTATCCTGCAAAATGCAAGTACATCGAATAAAAAATTCTTGTCAATGCCGTATATACATTGGAATTCCTTTTACTAATGATATATTTTGGTTGGGATTTCCTACCGTGACAAAAAATGTTAAGCAAACAAAAAGAATAATAGATTAATGCCAAGAAAATACCAAATATATTTAATACCAAGAAAATTCATCTTATTTCACTGAGGAAAAATCATATAGCTAGTTAACTTCTGGTGGTGGCGTTCTATGGTTTTAGAATTACATATGATTTATTTAATGAAACTTAAATGTTGTTCATTTAATCTTGGACTAGTTAAAAACGTTACAGTCCTTACACAACTATTAAAATACAGATAAAGCATAGTTCTTCATTAAGAAATGTAAAATTAATCTTATCGGATGTGACATATTATTAAAATGACTGCCTTACATTTTATGTTTCAGTGAAACAACTTTGTCGAAAAGACTGCCCACAACAACTAGACCGATCAGTAACCATTATTTTTTCAATTGTTGGCTTAAGCGTTGCTTGTATCGAGCCGCAATCATTTTAATTTGTGTCGTGTAGAAACACATTTTTTTAGGTAAACTATTTGGGACGACCAGTCTATATTTTCACTTCAGACTAAAACTTTACCACACAAAATAATCATAATGCAATATATATATATATATATCTCTTTTCTTTCAAATTGGTGAGCTACGATTCATCATAATTCCTTCTGCGTTCGATACAATATGTACCCATTTACAAAGAGACAGTTCACACAAATTGCTAATTTTCATAATCCAGTCTTCACTTAGTTGTATTAATTGTTATTTTTTCTTTAAGAAAGTTTTCAGTTGTGCGAACTGCTCTAAATCATTTAATTAATACAGATGTATCGAGTAATAATCATTTTAGAGAAAAGTTGTAATGGATTTCTTCATGGGCGTTTTCACCAGTTTGACAGTCAAGACAAAAATAAATATCCATATTACACGATTTTGACCTGCCCAAATGGCGTCATAAGGGTTTAACCTTAAACTTACTGGGTACAGGTGCAATTAGGTACACAGGACAGAACTACTGGCTGGGAAGGTGTTTTTGTCCCCGGAGTCACTAAGGCTGCTTTTCGACTTTTCTCACATAAGGTATGTCAGAGTGGCTAAAAATGATTTATACTATCATGTCTATATTGTATTTTGTTAATTTGCGCATAGGTAAAAATATATTTTGGTAAAGTGTGAATTGTGAATTGCAACTAGCTTCACTTAGAAAACCGCTGTTTCAGTATGATTGTACTTTGAATAGACTGGTGTTTGAACGGAGGTTTTGTACTTAAATGTGAAATAATCTTATTTGTTATCCTCCATGTCCACACTAGAGTCTTCCAATAATGAACTGATGTTTCTCTGTGGCATAGTTCGGTCGATGCTTCTGAGAAAAAGCCATGGAACCAAGATTCAGTAACCGAAATTGCAATTAATTGTTAAACCGAAAATGAATTGTTGCACTACACGCTCTGAATATCGTGGGAACATAGAACATAAGTTAAATGGTGAGGGGGTTATATGAGGGTAGAAGCTATTAATATAGAATTTCTAGATTCTTCTGTAATTGGAACTATCCTATCCAAAAGTTACCTTGATAATCGTAGATAAATAATTACATTTTATTCAATGAAAGGTTCTGATTCCATACTGCTACCAAATATATATATTTTTAAAAGCTCCGCCAGTCATTCTGTCTCTGTTGGTATATAACTGAAATTATAAAGTCACTAGTAGACAACCACAGCACCAAGCCCAGACCTGACTAACATTATTTGATTTAGACAAACCAGTTCAGGCACTCCTGCAAAATTATGTCAATTGTGTAGATTGTGTATGTGGCATATTGTATCACTGTACTGGGTTTCTCCCCATTGTCCTTTTGGGAGTTGCCAAAAATTGTGCCAATTGCACTTCACTCTGAATCACAGTTCTACCCATGGACTAATGGTGAGAATTAAATAATGGGGTGAGCAACTCACCTATATTTTAATATTTGTGAGTATGAATTCCCTTTTCAGTGTTGTTTTTTCAATTCCCCCCATAGGCATTGCAGTTGTGGTGGGCTGACATACTATAGCCATGGAAGACTGGAAAGGCCTCAAACCACTCATGGTCGTTGTTGTTATTGGCAATGCACTCACTGCTGTAAGGTTCAAAATACTATATTTTATATGGAATGTTTAATGTGCAGAGCATTATGGTTTATTTTCTGTTTTTACTCAGGCACATGTACAGATAGACCCCAGGAGGGGGTCTTTTGTTTCATTGTTCTACTTTACCCTCACATTAGCCTAACCCTCATGTTAGCTTTACCCTCACATTAGCCTAACCCTCATGCTAGCTCTAACCCCACGTTAGCCTACCTCTCATGTTAGCTCTACCCTCACGTTAGCCTAACTCTCATGTTAGCTGTACCCTCACGTTAGCCTAACCCTCATGTTTGCTCTAAGCTCACGTTAGCCTAACCCTCATGTTAGCTCTACCTTCACATTAGCCTAACCCTCATGTTAGCTCTACCCTCACGTTAGCCTAACCCTCACGTTAGCTCTACCCTCACGTTAGCCTAACCCTCATGTTAGCTCTAACCTCACGTTAGTTGTTCCACATCACCTTTATATTTGTGCAACGCATCTCCCATATTCTCATTACTGCCCCCCCACCACCAGATGCTGGGACTGGCCCTGTTCTCAGTGGCTATCTGGGTGGCAGTTGATGGGTATAAACTCTACCCCCTGGCAGCTGAGACAGGTAAGGAGGATATCTTTGCAGCCGCCTGGATTGCCATCTTCACGGGCTTCGCTCTCTTCAGCACGGCTGTCTTTGGCATCTTTGCTGCTATCAAGAAGACTCGTTACTGGATAATCCTGGTGAGTATCCAAACTTCCAAACTTTCCAAACGCTTAATATCCCCAAACGGAATATAAAAACTTGTTTGACAAAGATCACAAAATACTGGAACGTGGGGAAAAGCTAAAACATAACGTGATACAGTTTGGGATATAAATAATGAACATTGTTAATCCTACTTGTTTGTGCCCCACAAGAGGACCTGCAATATCTGTTACAATGATATTCGTTCCCAGTCAAGCTTCTCCTCTCCCCCCTCACATGCTTGAGCTTTGTATGTACGTTAGTCCAGCTTTGTTATTTGCACATCTCCAGAATGGTGTATGGATTTTGTTCAGCTTTGGTACCCTGACAAATTGGAAGAATACACAGAGCCAAGATTACATTGGGCATTATGTTGACAGGCAGTTGTTGATGCCTCACAGATACTTACTGTAGTCACCAGTTGCGATAGTTATTATGGCAAACGTCGCCAGAACTATTGGTTTTATTTTTGTTAAAAGATGATGGCTACATGTTTAATTATCACCTATAAGACAATAATGGCCTTTTTAACATACCAATACACAACATCATAAGAATTTAAAATTCATTTCTTCCTTCCATTGACATCAATGTCAGTTTATCGCAACATAGTGCATTTGTAATACGCTGTATAGCCCAACTATCTAAAATTAATTCCAGTTATCGAAATTTAAACTTCAAAGGTTAACAAGCTTTACAAAAGGTGGTCAAAATAAATTACTTGTATTCATCTGACTAATTTCGACTAATATCCGTTGCATTGTAGCCAATAAGGTGGCTTTTCCGATATTTTGTCTTTGTTTTTTATTTTTTTAGTTAATGTCATGTTCTTCAATAATTTCAAGTTTCAAGTTATATTTTAAAATCAGCTGTTTAAAGATTACATTCACAAAAAACAAAATCCTTCATTTGTGCTAAATATGTTATAATACACCCCACTTGAATATCAAAACTGCCACCTTAGTGCAAATAATATTCAAGTTTTTCGAGGCTCTGTGAGCACATTATATCAGCATGATGGGGGATTGGAAATGCATGCATTCATCAATGTTAATGACTGCATTTTGTGTTTGTCGTTTTCTTGCAGTATTTGGTCCTCATGCTCATCATCTACATATTTGAGTGCGCCTCTGCCATCACAGCAGCCACCCACAGAGACTATGTGAGTATGCTAGATTTGACATAGCTTTAATTTGACATTTGACATTTGCACATATTTGGGATTACAGATTAGATTCAGGGTGGTCCAGAGGCTCAGCAGATAGCGATGGTTTTTTACAGTGCCAGGATCCTAGGCTTGAATCCAGCTTTAGTTGGTCTGTGAAGAGTTTGGGAGTGGGAGTTCTCCTTGTGAGTTACTTCCTACTGTGAGTTAGTTGGATCAGTGACCACACAATTGGCGGTGTGAGTGTGTAGCTGTGTCTGTATAGCTCCTGTCCTGTGATGGACTGGCATCCTGTCCTAGGCGTACTCTGCCTTTTGCCCTGGGTTAAGCTCTGTAGCTCTGAAAGCCTGTATTGGATGAGTGATCATGGAACATTTTTTAATGATGTGACACCTATATGAACACAATTAATGTTCTTGTCAAGAACATTCAGAGTGACTTAAAGTGCTGACAGGAATGATGCAGGGGTTTTTATTCACTTTAAAGTCACATACTCTCTTGTGGGAATGTAAACCAAGGTGAGACGCAGGTTTCTGAAATCCTGTGATGTGCCCCCTTCCTCTAGCTGGTTGGCAACAGTAATCTGATGAAGAAACAAATGCTGATGTACTACGCAGATGAAAGCAATGCTGGGACACAGGTCACAAACACGTGGAACAGAGTTATGCGGGAGGTGAGTGGGCACAGCATTTCATCAGATGGAGTGCTGCTTCAGACCGCGACCTTGACTCAGAAACACAGTCCGCCGTCTCCCTCAAGGACACTTAGCGATGTCACAGATACCAGCAGGAATCCCACACGGAGGAGAAGCCAGCCAGGCACGTTTGTTAGATTTCCAGATAAACTGTTCAGGTCTGCCTATACCACTCCAGTCTTTCACACACACACACACACACACACACACACACCCACACACCCACGTCACACACGTCACACACACGCACACACACCCTCTGGGAAGAAGGTATGTGGCTCTGGGCTCACCTGATACCTCCCCTGACTCAACACACCCCATTTATTTTTGTATCATCGTCACCACAACAGGCTGCCTGATGGCAAACTGGTTTGGGGACCTTGGCCATGGGAAAAAGATGGGTTGGGTAGTGTTGTGTTCAGGCAAGAAAGGCTGACTGATTGTTTTTTTCTCCTATAAAAATTTCACTGAAAATCTGGACTAAATGTATTTAGGACCAGAGCTACATACCTGAAAATGATCATGTTTTCTGTTCTGGCCACTATTAGAGGTCTTTAACTGACTAAAAGAAGCTTGCTTGGATCTTTAGTATCCAATAACAAAGCAGGGCTGGTTCAGTTAGTAATAGCACTCATCCAGCCCCATGATCTGAATTCCAGAGGTTTGAACCCAGATTACGCAATTGGCCTCTTCGTGATGAAGAGCCTCACCAAAGGTAGGGTAATCGGAATTTAGTAGAACTTCTCTTGACTTCTCTCACTAGTGTCTCCAGTGGGCTTCTCAGGCACCTGCAGGCTAGTAGTGACGCCATGCCTGTAATCCCATGGACATCTTCCTCTCTCCATCAGATTGAGTGCTGTGGCACGGACGGCCCACAGGATTGGATAGATTACACCTCCACCTTCCGAAACAAGTTTGGCTCCACATACCCCTGGCCCCTCAACTGCTGCAAGAGGCTGAGCAACTTTGAGGTGGCGAATCCGGAGGGCTGCAAGATCGGCTTGGATACGGCCATGTTCGCCAAAGTGAGTGTGGGGACCAGCGTGTCAACCTGCAAACGCTCTTGCCTACGTAGAGCAGCCTCTGTGTGCCACCCACCCTGAGCTGCTAGCACCACCGTGCTTGTCAGACCTTCGCTTGGAAAGCTGCGTTTTACCTGCAGTGCGAACAACGCCAAGCGTTGACTGTGCCATTCGCCATGTTGACCTTTTCTGTTTCCTAGGGCTGCTTTGGTCACATCGAGTCAGTGTTCAGTCGCTACACCTGGGCAATCAGCTGGTTTGGCTTCTCCATTCTAATGTTTGTGGTGAGTTTTTACCCGTTGTCCAACCTACAGCCTTTTCAAAAAGACATTTTTTAGCTGCATGCATACAATACAATACCGTAAAAACATTACTGCTTTGGTTGGCAAATTTTGGTACCGATGTTGTGCTGGATGATTTGGGATAGACAACGAAATGCTCGAAACTGAAGTATTTAATCTAATCCAGATTTCTAAACGCAACAACTGTGTTTTTTGCCAGTTTTTTGTCATGCTGCTCACCATGGTGTACTACGTGAAGTTGTGAAGACACCATCAACGCTCAACCTAAAACAAACTCTTCTCTGCCAGAAATAAGACAAACGGCAAACATGGGACAGATGGGAATGAACAAAACAAGCCAGACTAATGAACAAACAAAAGTGACACACAGTTTATATAAATATGGAACAAGCAACTATCCGTGTAGGAATAGATACTTGAATATAACTTTTTTTTAAAGACCAACTGTGTACATTTTATTAATTTTTACTCAATTTTATATATTGGTGCACACTGTCTACTGTAATATATAAGGATTATCTGATTCATTGCAAATTTCAAATTTTGAAAAGCATCAGTGAAGTGTGACAAATTCCAAATGTAATAAGACTGAAATGATAAATGTTATTCTGAAATTCTTATCTTTACCTTCTTACATTAACTCCTAATCAAACAAGCTGGTGAAAGTAACTTATATTGTGTACATAACTTTTATATAGAAAAATCACAGTATAAAAAGTGCTTACGAGTGGAAATGATTTTTGGTGCATTAATGCTATTAAATTATTTAGACCCGTGTAAACAGCCAAGGGGGGGAAACAAAAACCAACATGAAATACCCCGACAGTGTTCCTACATGGAATACTTTACGCCCTTGCTTTTGATCTCATTCCAAGTAAGCCTACACTTGTAATTTGAGGTCTTTGCCATGGTTGTCTCTCCTATACCTAATTAAAAGGTATCTCAAACCTCACCAAATACACCACAGGTAAATGAGAGCGGATCTGGATGGTACCAACGGCTTTAGAGGAACTGTGCTAACTAGTCGTCTATCGTCTACAAATCTTTACATTGCTCCCTTCTGGTTTTTTGCCTGGATCCTGTTCTCCTGTTGAAAAGTAGCGGGACTGGTTCCGTCATCCGTGCGTGTTGGGTTGATGGGGCCATCAAGGGTGGAGGCTTAATGCTTAGAATAAAGAGTCCAACGTGTAGAAGATAAATACAACGGGTGAATAAAAAAAGAAGGGCAGAAAAATCATTACCGAAAGTCATGTGCCTACTGTCAGAGCAGCAGCCCACTTTTATGCAGTCAAAAAAGCTACCGAATCCAATTATCTGGTCTTCCAAGTTGCTCAGTTCGCAAAGGTGCAGAATCAGCCCTTTGATCGGGATTCCGCCGGTCCGAATCCGGCTTGTGTCGTCATTTGCCGACTATGAGCGCAAGAGGAGCAGCAGTAGTGTAATTAGCAGTGCCACCGGAGGTACGGTGGGCTCCAGCAGAATGAGTGCAGGAGCAGCAGTAGTGTAATTAGCAGTGCCACCGGAGGTACGGTGGGCTCCAGCAGGAGGAGCGCAGGTGGAGCAGCAGTAGTGTAATTAGCAGTGCCACCGGAGGTACGGTGGGCTCCAGCAGAATGAGTGCAGTGAAGGATAAACAGACTGACTTAGTGTTCCAAGACCATAAGATCCCAGAAGCAAAGCATATATAAAAGGTGAACAAAAAGAAAACAATACAACTGCAAATGGCAGCCAAATCAGATTTTATTTATTGTTAATATCAAACTCATCATACAAACATCTTAGCCATGTTGCGGTGTTGGTCTTTTCCTGTCAGCTTTTCATTTTGATGGCCACAAAAAAAAAAAAAAAAAAAAAAAAAAAAAAAAAAAAAAAAAAAAAAAACACATTCACCCTTCAAAAATAGTCATGCAATCTATTGGTCTGTTGTACCACATTACAAAAATATTAGAAAAACAAACACCACATCATTTAATCTTTGATGCAACGGATTTTAATTCACACATTTGAAATATTACAAAATAAGATGAACTGCCTTTTGCAAAGTGCT
>JAOYSI010009807.1:0-10707 GCA_025775065.1 Hiodon alosoides
AAATTTATAACAAATATTTTGTTGACTTAGACTGCACTCTAAAATGAAAACACACAGAAACACACGCGCGCGCACACGCACACACACACACACACACACAAACAATTAATAAGTTTTGATTGTTCATATTTTCCTTCCAAACATTACAAATAATACGGAGGATACGTCATGCGTAAATCAGCCCCGTTTAATCAGATTAATCAGTATAAACAACACAACGTCTGAGTAATAAACATTAGACGTTAGGCCAAAACCAGAAAAAAAAAGAGTGGGGAAAAAAGAGGCATATAATCCCGTGTCTGGCTTCGGCCTAACCGTGGAGACGGAGAAGTGGTTCCTCGGGCCTCGGGTTAAAAGTATCACATACAATCTCCTGAGAGACAGGAGCAGTCAGCACCCCCTCCTCCCCCAACACCAGGGCCACGGCACAGCTGACAGGCAGACTTGGCACAGCTGCCCTGCAGGACAGGCGGTCTGCTTCGCAGCCAGGCCCTCGGTCCAGCGGGCTCCGCTCAGTGGGGGGGGGATAACCTGAGAGCCGGGCCGGGCCGGGCCGGGTAGCACAGTCCTTCTGGGCATTCCTTGATGACTGAATGCAAGACAGCCAGGTTACAGCCAGATCCTTCCATCATGATGTCTGACCGCCCTTCTGGTGAGGAGGGGAGAAGTAGCTTGTACTTTAAGGGTCACATCCTGGCCTTAGGGGCATTATGTACCTAGCTTTGCACTAAATTAACTATATATATATATATATATATATATATATATATATGCTCTTTCAACAAGTCTCTTTCCATGGAATGTGGTTATAGTATTTGACTGAAAGATATGTTCAAAATATCTTCAGTTTTCAGGACAACTGGATAACAGAAATAGTCCATAAGGGGATTTGTTCTATTTTAAGATCGTAATGTTATACTGGTATTTGTTTATACCTATTTATAGTACTTGGCATTAAATGACGTGCTGTAATAAAGATAGGCTAATCTGGGGGAAAATAAACCTCCAGATTAGGGTCAAGCAGACGGTGAGTAGCCAGGGTGTTGCCACGGCGGCGGCCTCAATGTCTGGGGCGGTTGCATTTAAGGTGTCCCCATGACACCCATGAAACCGCCATGAAAGGCACAGATGTATTACGAGCGCAGGTTATGAGACTGACTGAGTCTGACTGACGGGGGTGAAGGATTCCCGTGACTGACAGTGGCCTGCAATCCTGCACCCTGGCACCAGGGCTCCAGACTTAGCGCAAATTTCCGGCCTTTTCATCGCTCATCTTTTCTTTCAGCCTGTGAGCGGAAGGGGACATACGGCCGATTGAAGACGTTGGGAGCGGTGTGTAAATGGCCGCATGAAAACAAACGTGGGGAGCGGGTCAGTCGGGTCGCGGGAGTTCCGAAGCGCATGGGGTGGGGGGTCGCAGGAAGAATCTCCGTCGTTTAAACCATCCGGCACGCGGCCCGGTTAGCAGCTGTGCGGCACCGCCCATTTCGGCGCTTTTACCGGCGTAGTTTACAGATACGGTGGTCCAACGGAGCGGCGCAGGTGGAGACAGATAAAGTTTCCCACCCCACGACTCCGTCTGGATGATAGCTTTAATTTACCGCCCTGACTTTCAGAAGGCAAGGGGCCGAATCAGTTGGGCCGGCCATGTTCGGAGAAGAGAATTATAAGAGTTATACACAGATCTCTTTCTCTGGCATTGCGTCCAGCATGGGACGTCCCACCAGCCCTTGTTGCTGGGATTCATCTCTTCCCCGTGACAGATATTTTGCACAGGGGGCTTGGGCAATTAATGCGTTAGCAGCTGTGAAGGCCATTAAGACCCACGGCTTGATTTCATTCTATCTGCTCTGTTTAGAATAGAGTTCACACCGGGGTAAGCCTGGAATGTTCCTGTAATTAATTGTGTCATGCTATCACCAGTGGGAATATTTATACCTTAATAAAAAGGAACACCGCGATAAAATAATACCTGCGCGGCTCCAAAAACTGTTCTTCACAAAGTACTTAGTCTTTGCAATGGGTTTGCCTGGATGTAAGCAATAGCACTAGTGAAGACATGAAAGTCAGAGCTAGGAGAACATGCGATTCCCCTTTAAGGGAAAAAAGAGAGTGCCTAGAGACACAGCTGGAGGCCTGGTTATGATCGCCTCCAGGACACATCCATCACTTTGGGATAGCTGTCAGTGATGATAGTAAAACCAACAGTAATAATAGGAGTAGCCGCTAAACCTATTCCGAGCATTAGAGTCCATGAACCTGCACCAGGTACTTTGCCACGAAAATCTTCTTGGGACTAATGAATTGGTTGTTAATTACTGCAGAGCCGGGCACATGTCTTTGCGCTCCCACCTGTGGCTGTTTTACACGTTGCCGGACGCCGCTGCCATCCCTCTTAAACGGTAGAACCACAGATAGCTGTGCTTTGGGATTTACAAGCTTAAAGCTGCTTCTGTAAGTAAATTGAAATAGAAAATTAGGAAGGGGCCACAGGGAGACATTAAACCGAGACTGAGGCTGTGGATAAGGTGATGCAATATGATTGAGTACCCCCCTTACACATGCAAAGTCATAGATTTTAATCAGCGAATACTGCCTGGCAGGATTGCGTGCAGTGTTAACTATGAGACAAGGAGGACAGCAATGCCCCTACCATATAGAGCATTAAAATAACACTAGCATAAATCTTCTGTCCTGTGACTTTACAGGCCAGGAAAAAAATGTTAGCTTT
This sequence comes from Hiodon alosoides, assembly GCA_025775065.1. Lineage (NCBI taxonomy): Eukaryota > Metazoa > Chordata > Actinopteri > Hiodontiformes > Hiodontidae > Hiodon > Hiodon alosoides. The sequence continues at coordinate 2,732 of JAOYSI010009807.1, forward strand.
CCAGCTCGACACGCAATTTAAACAGTTTAAAATTTAAAAAAATTTAAAAAAATAATTATTGAATTTCAGACGAAGACTACAGGGTAAATGTCTTACTTTGTGGACCCAGAGGTTGTTTAAATGAGATTAATATCAGTAAACTCATTGGTCATCTCATGCAGGAATGTGGATGGGCTTTTAACCATGACACAGGCTATGTGCCTATATGACCCGGTGGCTCTGCTGAAGATAAGCCCCGAGAATCCTCATCCTGTCAAAGATGAGGGCTAAACTCAACAAGCACCTGCAGAGAACCAGCCTCCATCCACCCAGTAAGCCTGAAAAAAACCCCAGCGCGAGAAGGGCAGGGCCACTATAACGCCCCAGGGTCACTGTAAGATGTTTCATTTACACAGTTTTACAAAGCGGTATAAAAACGCTCAACGGCCAGAACGATACGTCACAGCTCTCTGTCTTTGTTGGGTTCGTAACTTTTCCCCAATGCCATGTTTCTCTGGTGACGGCCGCTGTGTGGTGAGGGAGCGTTACACTAGACATAGCCCAACCGTGTTTCCTTGCTGCTCTTTATTAATGAATGCATGCCTAAATGAAACCCTACAGGAGTAGGGACGGAACACCAACACGGTCTGCATGGCCTCAGAGTAACACTCCGTTCTGATGCAAATCTCTCCTCATTGTTTTCAGAAAACTATTAATCTCGCAGACCAAAGCCGCAGGGGCGTTTGCATGAATTCGTCAGTCTGGTTCAAAGACGTCTCGGGAGGAAAGTGTATTTTCAGCCACACGTACTTCAAGGAATATGATACGCAGGAACGGTTCACGAACACGTGCGCGTCGGAGCCGACGCGTTCGCCAGCGTGACGGCGGCAACGGGTTCAACAAAGGCCAAAAAACTTCAGCTCCAGAAAGGAGTAAACTTTCTTAACTGCAGACTCCGTGAGTTGTTATTTTTGGCCAGACTTCTGGGATGGCAGTGGGAAAGGGTGATGCTATTTCTAAAGATTTTTTTTTTTCTTATCTGAAACGTTACACGTGGATCATTTTGATTCGCTGTTAATGGTTTGGATTCGTCGAGTTTACTGTAGGCCACATAATCAAGTTCCTGAAAGAATCCCCCTTGTCTCGTTTTCTGGATGTTTCTGGATGTTTATGTTTAAGTCATAAGGCATTTGTCAGTGGCAGCTGACACCTAACCTTGAAACACGATGGTCTGGTAACATTTAATCATAAAAAAACATTTAAAAACTCAAAAAAATAAAAAATAAAACAGAAAGCCAGAATGTAACAAAAAAATGTAATCATTTTAAACAAGTCAATCAAGAAAGAGCACCGCCCATTGGTTTAAGAATGGAAATTCCTAATTGCAGTGTTTCGTATCCTGGTCATGTTCCACAGGTCCCGTAAGAGCAACATGCTAGTTTATGTCGCACATAACCTCTGACATTAAAACAAATGGCACAATTAAATTGCCATTGATGCTAATTAAAGCTCCGCAGACATCCACGGTCTGGCGTTAAAACAGCTCTGACGAAGCGCATAGCCCAGTGAGACTTTTCTTTTCTGTTCTTATATCTCGTAATCTTCATCTTTTAAATCTAGTTTTTAATGGAAGCTGGTACGGAACACTTGGCCAGCCACTAGGGAAAAATGAAAAGTGTGTCGGTACCAGATACTGGTATGTGTGTTTGGCAGCCGTGGTCACTTTTGCTAGCAGAGCCCCGAGCAGGAAACAACCACAAGAAGAGTAAGGGTCATTTACATAACTAACAAATGGAAAAATAATAATAATAAAAATAAACATGACATCTGTTAGCTATGTCAGTCTTATTGTTATTTGTTCGGTAGCCTCTCCCTGAGGATTGTGTGGTCACATGACACACGGCGTGTGACATTATCACTAAAAAGCTTCAAGTGAACGTAACATGTAACAGGTATATATACGTCTGCTCCACTTCATCAAACCTTAATGGCCCGAGGCATTCCTTGCCCATTATCTGGTTGCTCAGTTCTGTTAGTACTCAAAGGCCAGAGCAGACCTTCTGACGGGAGTTTTATTGTTAAACTACTTAATTGTAAATTACAGCCCACATATGTGAGTGGCCATTAATTTTCCAGGCAGAATGATTAATTCTCATTGGGTTGGGAGTTGATTCTCTCTCTCTCGCTCTCTCGCTCCGTCTCTCTCTCTGTCTCTTTGCGTTTGCGTTTGGACTTGAAGCAGAGGCTTGACGGCGTCGCAGGATTGGCTCAAACCAAAGTACTGGTCAGCTATAGGACACTTCCTTAGTCGACCAGATACTATCACCATTGTATACTTTCCACAGCGTTCAAGTCAACAAGGAAAAAACGGCCACCTTGAATGAACCTAAATAACAGAATAACTGATCCGGGTGCAAAATAAAGCTAGGCTATATAATACAAGTTTGGTCTCTCCTCTAGACAGCATTCTAAAATGATTGCTTAATAACTGCACTTAAATGCATGCCTTAAAAATTGGCGCAGCCAGAGAGTTGCATGTCTGCATCAGTTACGTGGCCACACAGATATAAGGCACCACCGAATAAAGCACGCTCTCGTGAGGAAAAAGGCGAGGGTATCGCACGCCCCGATCAGCCTTTACATAAAGAGGCACGCACCCCTCTCTTTCGTCGCGGGACAGAGAGCCCTTTTCTGGTAGACAATCAGAGGCAATCGCCGGCGAAGCCACCATTATTTTCACACAGGGCTCTGTGAGCGGAATGCCCTGCCACAGAGCCTCTGGAGGCCCTTGAGTGTGAGAGCTGATAAATTCAATGCATAAACATATTCCCATTAGGATCTGGCACCGTACCAGAGTCTGTCAGACGGACCTCGACTATCTGCACAGGCCCGCGTTTGTGCATTAAGGTGATTCACTCCCAGACGTCCGTGGATCCAGAGTAAATGTGAACAATTCCAAGCCATAACGTAGGACTGATTAATCTTGATTTCAACGGGAAGGTGAACACGAGTCACCAGTTTGATCCCATCTGGAGGACTGTCTCAGTGCAGGCTGGTTTCGTCACATCACATCCAAACGAAAGGGCTCTGTGTTGTCTGGGCCAGACAAATTAAGGCTTCAGAACGAATCTGGCCGAAGTCAATTTGAAAGAGGAGTACCGTAACACACAGGAATGTGTGAAAACTTGTAAGTTGTCACATGAGCAAGGCGCTCGGGCGCCAAGCATATAAGTACCAGTACACCTTCTGCACAAAAACTCAGAAACAAAATGGCAATAAACGGATTGTGGGCAGCAATCAGTGAAATAAGCCGTGTATCTTTCGAAGTGAACTACAAAGTAGTATAATTGACAGTGTTTTTCGAAGAAAGAATTTAGTCAGTCAAGTATAAGCAATTATTTTATTTTTTTTGCCATTGTAAGTAAGTCACAAAAGAAAAAACAAAATCTTCATCTGATATCAAAGGGGAATTCTGTTGTGCAAAACATAATTGTGGGGACTCCTTCATCTCCCTCATCTATGCCGTTAGCCACCCCTTTTGCCCATTTGCATTTGGGTACGACTTCACAGGAACCCGTTTAATTTAATTAATTAATTTTCCCTTTTATTTTGCTCTTCTATTTCTCTTATTAAAACTGCTTATCGGTAGACCGGCATAAATCCTAGGGATTAAATGACTTCAAAAAAAGTGAGAAAAACACAAACAGGATGAAAAGAAGAAGGGTCTATAGAAATGCTAAGGAAGTGGGGGGTATGAAGTTCTCAGCACCGCCACTTCATTAATTCATGCAATTTAACGAGCGGGTCTCGAGGGGCTCCCTTGACCCCTTTCGCGCCGGCCGAAACAACAGCGGCATGGATGACTGACAACCCCTGTGGCCGACGGGCGGCGCCCTCCAGGGTCCAGGCTGCAAACAGAGCCACGGGACGCGGGGGCCCCGCCATTCACCGGGGCCCGCCCTTTATTAGTCATCCCCCCGTGCTCCTGTTTCCTATTACGGACCTGTTGGCGGAATCAGCATGCGAGGGGGGGCTGGGCCAGAAGGAATAACAATTCTCTCAGACCCAAGTCAGCATTCGCCCAGGGATGGATCTCATCCCGTTCAGACGCGGCTTTGTGCGCGAGCTTTGACTCAATCAGCAGGCTGCCGATGCCTTTTGCTGCTCACACCCCCAGCAAATACAGAGGGGGGGGGGGTCTGTAATTAGTGATTACCGGGTGGGGTCTTACATTTTCATGTAATCCTGATTTAAGCACAATGGCATCTGCTCTGTCCACATTATAGATGTGCTTTGTCTGTGTGATCTGCTGGGGGTCTGAGTTCTGCACGGCAGAAGTGCACAAAGGCAGGAGTGGTGCCCATCAGCTGAGCGATTCTCCTGTAGAACTGAGCTGTAATTAAACCCCCACAACAGCAATTATTAAGCCCAAAAGGATGGGGCTTACGACTCTGATGCACAGCGGAGTAAAAAATGAGTTTAATCGCCAACGCTGAATAGACAGAATGAATGTGCACAGGCACGTACATAGCAACTGCAATGCGCTATTCGATCCATACGTTATACAAAGAAACCAGACTTAGACCAGACTTAGGCCCAGATCCGAACCAACTCCCTTTAACTTCAATCAAGTTGTCTTCATATTTAAGCTATTAAGATATTTGTTTTACTTTCCTTCTTGCTACTTTAACAAGATTATGAGAAGCACAATGTTTGCAGATGTTTATGAAATCTGTTCATGAAATTCTTCATTGAGTGAATGCCAAAAAGTAAAGACAAAATGCTGTGGTGTCTTAAGGTGAATCAGAGCCTCGACTTAAAAGGCACATATTTCAAAATGCAAATGGTGCGGAAAAAAAAGATGAGAATGTCTGGGGCATCGGTCACCTTGCCCCCTCGTTAAACCGAGCCTGCGTGGCACTGTGTCTCGGAGACAACAGCCCGTGGTCCTCTCATGTAATTACTAATATACTCATTAAGTGTTATACAGAGGGGGAAAGACCACCAGGGCGGCGCCGGGGGCCCGCGTGGTCACAGCTGTCTCTCAGGCTTTGGAAGTTCTGTCACCCAGGGGCTGAGTGTCAGCCAGGCTTTATGTTGCTCTCAGTGAGGCCATCGAACCCACAGCTGGGGCCCCCGCGTGCTCCTCGCCCTGCGTTGAAAGGCTAAGGAGAAAGGGAACAGACACTTTCCTGGGAATTCTCAGTCTGAAGGCTGACCGCGGCAGGCCTCCCATTGGAGGGACCGAGCCGATATCTAAACTGGAGCGCAATGATATACGTTTATTATCAAAGCGCCAGAGCAGCGTACATTTCAAAAACTATTTCTTTTAAGAAACTTCGAGTTTAACAGAAAACTTTTTTCTTTTTTTTTTCCAAATCGATGGTTATAAACGTATTCCTTGAAAATATAATATATATTTGTCCACTGATTACTGAATTAATTTATATTATCATTCGGTTGAAAAAGAACAGCATCACGTAATAACAGCATTTCCGCTCTATACTGCGCAAAATGTTGAAGCCTCAAATATTTTCCTTTTCCACGTTACCGAGAACTGAAAGAAAGATCTTTTCCTGAATAAAGTAGAGAATGACTACTACAAGCGACTGCCAGTGCTGCTAAAACACAAGATAGACGGGACCAAGTTTTTACCTCAGCCAAGCGCGGGGAAACACCGGGGAGATCCTGGGAACAGGGGCCAAGAGACGCCAGGCACCTAAACCGCGAACTCTCACAGAGAAGCTCAATCAGCGCCTCCACGCACAGCAGTCTAATCGGTTACACTTCTTCGGACTCGATGAATGACCAAATGACAACGGCAGACCAGATGGAGACATTTTCACCCTCCTTCCGAATGCAGGAATGTCAACATTAATTACCATCAACAGGTACAATGTGAGCCCATAGTTAGTACTAATTCCCCTGTAAGCGTATTGTGTTCAGCCGCATTTGTGATAGGAATAAATGAATTTGTACTCATTATTAATGGGTAGGAAACAGTCTTACACAAACTTTCCATATCAAATAAAGTGCTTTTACAATGAATACAGATTGCAGGAATAACTCTGCTCGTTGGCTGGGTAAGTTTAACCATAGGAGCAGCCCGACGCTGGTTAATGTCAGCTCTCCGCCAGAAGGTCCAGCACCTCGTTAACTGGCATCAATATTCGGCAGAAAGTCCAAATCACTGAGTCACACTTCAAGGAGCCTTCCTGCAGAAACCTCTGTCGAGGGGAAGTGAAAAACTAAACAAACCGAGAAACCGAGAGTTAGAAAGTGAACAGGCTTAATTCCACGAGGGAAAAAAAATAACTTTGGACACACAAAAGGGTTTTTTTTTGTTATTGTTGTTGTTGTTTTGTTTTTCTAAGTTGTCTAGTTTTTTGACGGAAACGTGAACAGTAGTGGCGGAAAAGAATGGCAAGGTCCGTCTGAAGCCGACAAAGGCCTTCATGCGAGATGTCAACCTCGTCGTGACATAATCTCTTTCGTTCCCGGCGGCGCCAGTACCAGGGACTGCGAGGATCGCAGTGCACGCCTCGGAGTTCAGCAAAGCTCCGCTCAGCCTGTCTGACGCCAATCAAACGTTAACACGGCCAGTTTCAAAGGAACAAAACGGCATGAAACACTGTGGTGAGTCCGCTCCTTTTAACCATGTAAATGTAGCGGAATAGATTCCCGTCAGCTATCGAGAATTGAGCAAAGAAATGGTGATCTATGGAGATGATATCTTCCCTGTTCCTTTACTCGAGTTGGCTGGGCGGTAAAAGAAAAGCTTAGGACTTCTTTTTAAATGGGACAAATTAAAAACCGCTAGAGGAGTGCCCTTTCTCGCCTAGACACGGTGCCTCGACTTAATGTATGCATCTAAGGAGCCTGAGAAGTTTCATGTTGGCATTTTACATTCCTTTCTGCACTTCGGAATGCCCTGGCTTCCAATGAGGAACCTAGGGTTAAACCTTAGGTCATCATTAAGTGCTAAATCAGTTCTGCACATGACCATTACCCAGGATCCTTATATAGCAGGAGGAAACAAACCCTGGCAAAGAATATTACGATAAAGAGCTCAGAGCCAACAGTATATCCGGGCCCTGAGAATCGAATGGGAGGATAAGGGGGAGCACGTCTCTGGAAAGGGCCACTTCAAAGGACCGCCGTCCTCCACAGATTTTGTCAATTTGAAACTGATGAGAGGGAACGTGGGCCTGATGGGAACCTCTAACGTTTTTGCGGCTCACCGAAGGAAACATCTAGAGGGCTGCCACTATTTCTATAGTCATAACAACGTTCCCAACTATGTCAGGGACTCTCAGCTAGCCAGGTTTGTCAGAGGGAGGTGACCATCTTCGAGCGGGATGAGACCCAAGCACTATCCGAAAACAAGGAAGCTACTTGATTAGCCCGGATGTCCCTGCGCATTTCTGCCCAAATGGAATAAAACTAACCAGGCCCGAGGAACACATTACTCCATCCCTTCATCTCCTCCGCTTATCTCAGAATGAAAAAAAACCAAACAAGCGGCCCTCAGTTCAAACAGAAAGGAAGATAAGCGTCCGGCTAACATACTGGCTACCGTGCTAACGTGCGCGCCTGTTCTGGTACCGCTGCACTGCAGATAAGGAGCCACTTTTTACCATGACATAATTTCTGCCAGAACGGGGTGACGTCGCTCCCACCCAATAGGGTCCTAGGTGACCGCATGTTCAGACGCATGTAGGCAGTGTAGGAAAGAACCGTGTAACACGCTGTAGCCACTTGAGAAGGAGGAAAAGGACTTCCAGCGACACTTGGCAAAACAGAGTAGCGGGGGGTTGGGAGGGGGTGGGAGGTGGTCAAAAGCGGGGACACAGGGGCTACTGTTCCCATTCAAGGCTTTGTCTCCCCCCCCCCCCGTGTGTGTCCCCCCGCCACCGGGGGGCCCGAGGGGGGGGGGGGGGGGGGGGGGGGGGGGGGGGGGGGGGGGGGGGGGGGGGGGGGGGGGGGGGGGGGGGGGG
>JAOYSI010009810.1:0-10705 GCA_025775065.1 Hiodon alosoides
CACTCTCCTCCCACAACCCCCACCTTAAAGACAAACAAAAAAAAAAAATATATATTTTATATATATATATATATATATATATATATAAAAATCTTCTATATACCGTCAACCTAACTCATCTATTTTTGACTGACAAGCCGTTAGGTCTTGCAATTTGGTAAATCTCTGCCAGTTTCAGTCTGAAGCCATACTGGAGGGTGTTCTAAGTCGAAGTTTGTAATAGTTCCCTTGTAGTAATGTCCCACAGCAGGTTAGCATCTTTTTTTTAACTTATGGTATACACATAAATATAAAAAATATATATAAAATATGGTAACACAATGCTTAATTATTGGTCATGTGTTATTGTTATTGGGATTTCCCTTAAATGCAATAAACAGGGAGCTGATCTCTACTCTGCCATCACTTCAGTGAATCCCAGCGACTGTAGTGTAGCTTTCGAAGGGTATGTTCTGATATTTAAAAAAATAAACATGAAAATGCAATGGGGGACGACTTAAATTTAATTTTACAAATGTGATTAAAGGAAAAAGCAATTACAAAGCAAACCATAGTTTTTCCTTACATAATGGAAAATTCCTTACATATCTGGCATGTCTAACTAATTTACATATTATAAGGCTACCACTTTTTATATGTGAATAAGGGACATAGGAAAGTTAAGCATGAATTGTGTCATGTGTCAGTTTTTGTGAATCGTTAGCATATATCAGGAATCGTTAATATATGTCAGGCATGTAAAATACCTATATTAAATTTTATTCAACAGATACTCCTCTCCTTAGAGCATATTAGATGAACATACTGTGTAAACACCAATGAAAGTTTTAGGCACTTCCTAGTATTATTTTTTGGCTACATGCCAAGATGGAAGTAGCAATTATCTATTTTGTAATAATTTGATAAAATGGTAATTATAGTCAAAGCAATTAACAACAGATATCTGATGGATGTGTTATTATGCATATTAATTGAGTATACAACTGTTTGCCTACATTCTAGAATTTTAATTGCATCCAGACAAGCAACTACTTTATAATGACAGTATAAATTTAATGAAAGGCTTAAAAGCAGGCTCCATTTTGAATCTCGTCAGTGATTTCTCTGCGGGTGTCGCAGGAATTTTTTCATCACAGCTTTGAAACCTGTTAAACCGCCCAGATCAGCCTCTGGGTCCTCACTGATGAACTGACTGAATATTTAGTCCCCCTTCCACAAGACTTATCAGAAAACACTCTGGTTTTGTGCTTGTGCAAAACCAAGTAAACACATCTCCATTCGACGGTTAACTGTCTTTCCATTGCCGACAGTAATCGCGCCTGGAGAAAATTTGGCTCAACCAGCTGGTCTGTGAAATTTTAAGAGATATTCTCCATAATCATCCCATCTTCCAGAAGCCGAATGTTAACAGGGCACTGTGAGTTTTCAATTGATTGACATTTCCCATTTCTGCTCCATTTACTCAAAAAAGTGAACTTTTGAAGGTTCATACTGTGCTACCGATGTTTGAAGGGCGGATATACGACAAAATACTTTACTTCAACTACAAAGTGTTTCCATGCACCTTCTGCAAAGTTTTTAGTTTTAATATTGGATTCAATGACCAATACTGGTTTCCACCTCCAGTATATATCAAGCTATATAAATGAGTGAAGTTAGTAAGTAAGATATGTAAATAAAGATCTACTAAACAAATCAAGTTTATAGTTTAATAAGATTTCGGGAGTGCAGCTTCAAGGGCCATTCTACATATGCGCTTTTTGTACCAGGCAAAAGTGTTAATTTATGAAGTCACTCGAAAATGTTGAATGATTGTGTGCTGTCGAAAAGAGCACTGAAAAGAGGAAGGCTAAACCTGGAATGTGCTCATGGACGTTTGACGCACTCTGTGGCCATACAAAGTTCTGCTACTGTTACCAAGCTTGGCACATTACCTACGCAACACACTTCCTTTATAGGAGTGACCTTGCACATTTGTATTGGTGTAGAGGTTAATATGTGGGCAGTGGGCGTGCCTGCAGGAGTCAGTAAGGGAGAGACCAAGTGGGTGTTGTTGTATGTCACCAAGTTATATTTGTTGAGTGCTGTGAGCTGTTTGCTACTCTAATAATTTTTTTCTGGGCGGGTTATATAATTATCTTTCTTTTTGTAAAAATTTTTTTAATTATTATTACTACTATTTAATTCTCAATGTCACAGTATGGGATAGAACACTAGATTGTAATGTAAACCCATTCCATTGGTCAGCACAATATCCTCTGTCACTTATCCAGCTCATTCTGTGATGTATGAATATACTCATTTGTTGCTGTCCCACTACAAACACTATCACCATTTTTTTTTTGGTGTTTCCGCATAAAGGGCACTAGTGGGGCGCTCATTTAGCCTATGAGGGACACATCATGGCAGGAACTGTTGAATCAGATTCACTGTCGCTGAATATGTAGCTACAGATGATGCACAGCCAAACCACAGAATGGGAGATTTACTTCTGCAAGATACACAGTTTACAGTTAGGAATGCTAAAGTATTTCTTTAGATATTAGCTTCAATGCATTCAATATAGATCTGCTACTGACAAATCATCACTAGACAGTAAAACCCTCACATATAAAACAGTAAAACCATCAGATCATCAGGAGGAAGCCAGTAAAATAAATTTCCATGTAGAACTCGTGTAAAAAGAACAACAAAAAACGCTCACACGCCTGCATGCAAACACCAAAATTTGCAAAAGTTGCAACCTGCTTTATACCTTTGGTTGAATTGCTCCAACGGTTACCTTCAGAATAATGGGACAGGGTCAAGAGGTTGACACAGGAGGCACCAGCCCCTGATCCAAAAACAGTAATACGTAACGGGTCACCCCCAAAGAAAGCAATGTTTTCACTGGTCCAACGCAGAGCTTGGATCAGGTCCAGAAGCCCGTAGTTCCCTTTGGCGGCTTGGTCTCCGGTGCTTAAGAAACCTGGAAGACAAAAACGGGGAAAAAGCCTTCTTTACTCGTTTGGTTAACGGCTGAAAGGTATCAGTACTATATTTAGATGTTGTGCTTCCACATTTCATTTGCCCTTGAACATTTTACCTATACAAAATTTGACACATAATACAGAATCACTTTTTCATAAATTTTCTTTTTCTTTATGGAAAATATAAAACTTTTCATAAACGGAAGTTTAAAGATCTAAATCCATCCCCAGAGCACCAATTGGCTCTTAAAAATGCGTTGTAATATCTACTGAGAAAATGAGTAAAAGATTCCCTCCTGGAACACGCAAACTGAACACGCTGCTGCTTTTAATCATTTTCTGCTATAAAATATGGGTTACTACGGTATAAAGTCAATTTTGTTTATGTCAAGCATAATAAAATTGTGGAAATCCAATTCTGGAGAAGACATCCAAATCTATACCATATAAAACCTTTTATGAAACAGAAATAAAAAGCAATCATAAATGAATAAAAACTCTCTGAAGTTTTCTTAAATAAGTTTTTTGGTTTTACAATCAGAAAAATTAAAAGTTATTGTTGGTGCACTGTTCAAAGTGGCTTAGCGCAATCCCAAAAAAACATGTATTTTTGATTTAAAACACAATGAAATGGCTATTAGAGAGCAATGGGCTTTTGCACTTTTTCCTGCATTGCTGTAGAAACCTCATCCACGCCTATCATTAGGGTCTCCCGATTCCATGGGATTGAACCAAGGGTCCGTTTCAGAGAGGAAGACATTAAAGAGATGAGATATGGGGGCCCCCATCATCCAGCCGTGAGGGCACATCTGCTCTGCCAGATAAACGAAAAACCCTGACCGTCCATGGCTGTCTAGTGGAACAAGTGTAGAGGACAGCAACAGTTTTCATGTGGCAAAAGAAAATCAATACTTATGCTGTCATTTCAAGTGAGGTACAGCTCATCTCTCGCATTTTTCAAAGGAGAACTCCTGTTCTCTGGGCAAAGTATCACTGCGGCTACACCTGACCAGCTACACCTGTCAGTCCAAGTGCACTTCAACGTCATTTATAAAGTAGTGATGTTTTGAAAAGTAGATTTTTTGAAAAGGTGGGGGGAAAAGTCCCCTACTTGTGGCCAATTAATTTTATATTCAAAGTTCAAACTCGTCATGACTCGTCAATAATAAATCTGCAAGCATGGTAGTCAAAATGAGTGTTGTGTTCAGATGAACCAGGTTAGTAGACATGGACGACTGCAGCTCATTCAACAAAATTCTCCCCACTTCCTTAACACACGAGTTTGGTGGGTTCACTGGACTAGCCTTTTTTAGATAGGTGAGCTAATTGTGCCACTTTTCATGGAGGTTGTGGCTTGTGTGGGCTGGATAGAAAGGCCTGGGTTCTTTTCCCATTCAGGGATCTGGTGTCCTGACAACGTAGGTCACTTTTGAGACCTCCTTCTGATGCCTAGCGATTAGCTAAGGTAGCTGTGTGGATTTAGCTGGAGAGGGGAGGGGGTCTAGCATTGAGCAACAGTTTTCACGTCCTCAATCAGACCTGTGACGTGAAATCAATTTATAACATAAGGGTTTTTCTTTTTTGCATTTTTTCAGTAAAGATTTTAAAATGTTCTTAATATATTAGTACACAGATACCCAGGAATGTTAAAAATCCATCATTCTTCTTTACATGACTGAAAAAATACAACAGGCGTTTGTATATACAGCATGATTAAAGCAAGTTTTCACTGTGATTAAAATCCCAGCAGGGGCCAAGTTTAATTTATTTTAATTTCCTACATAATGCTTAAAATGGTATTTCCAACTATTATTAACCATAATGTAAAATTGCATCATTAGGTAAAACTAAACATTTAGGTATCTTCAACATGCCTGCACAAATCCTGTTCCTTCATTGCCGTGTAAAGACAGCATTAAACATCCTAAATCGCTTTCTTTATGACTCTTATCCTTGTATTCGATTACCACGATTCAGAGGACCAAAACAGGCAGCAGGCTTCTGGCTCTGGTCTGATGGCTGTTCAGCTGTCTGCCAAGGAGCCGTCCGATTGATTTAAAGCAAAATCCTCTCAGACACAAGTGTCCGCACGCTGCATGGGGAGTGTTCGTTGAGAGGCCACCGCGTGCGTTTTCCATGGAGCTGTACTATCAAAGGTCGATCTTCTGAAAACAAGGACAATCTAAGATAAGTGGGACTTAATTGATTCAGTTCAACAAGGCTTAGATGCAGGGAACATGAAAAGGTCGCACAAGTGTTTAAAAAATGACTAACAATTAAGTTCCACGTTGCAGACTCCAAATGCACACACTAGTAAAAGAGAAAGCAGATTTACCTAGGCTGCTCCATAATTAATTTCCCTCTAATTACTCTCCACTTGGTGTCAAAATAAGAGACACAATATAATTATCAGAACAGAGTGTGACCTTAGTCGCAGGAACACCACAACCGGCTAAACACACACTACCAAAATATTAATTGAGGAAGTCTCATACTAAAAGGAGCTTTATAATGTTAAATGTGAGACAATTACTGATACACCTGGAATATATCATTGAGCATGTACAAGTGCAAGACTTTATTTCCCAACTTTATCTAAAAGCACGCAAATGAAAGGGTGACGCACACCAATGATTAAAAAAGGTCTACGCAAGCAGGTGGCAGGATGGAACGTGTCTTCTGACAATTATTGGAACTATTTCCTCGCCTGGATATGAGTCACTCCGACTGAGAAGACCACATACTTTGATAAAAAAAAACAAAAAAAACTCCAGTCATACTTATCCGTGAATGTATCTTTAGTTGTAACATGAATATAACCATGAGTACGGCATGTTAACTCGTTTAACTTAGACGGTTACAGCAAATTTGTACTGTTCCATAATGGATCTCACCAAATCATGTAGACATTGGTAAATTGGAAAAGTTAAAAAGAAAAGAAAATATGTCAGACCCAGCTTTCCAAGAAGGAGAGAAAGAAGAGACAATTACATATCTTTGGCTAAAATTAACTCTTTTCTGATCAGAACATGTACCGCAGCCTCTGTTCTCTTTAATTGCTTTATAAATCCAAATAAATGGCGAAACATGACATCTGTGTTTAACCTTTACCTTTTAAAGGAGAGGGGAGAAAATTCTGATCTTTCATTTTATTTTCACAGGCATCAAAACTTTTGCTCTGACCCCTTTGTCAATGTTTTATGGGGGCCATATGCCAAAAGGGTCTGTTGAACATTAACGAGGATCCACAGACAATTCCCTTTTGATCCCTGTTTTATCACAGCTTTGATCCCTGTTTTAATGCAGACCGCCCCCACTATATGTGTACGCTGTGTGCTCAGCATTCAGTATATCTGACAGTTCAACACTGTTTTAAGTGTCCAAAACACCCACACCAAGAAAGGGTAAAAAAGTGTTGCTGATTTTTTCATTCATTTCATTCCATGCATCTTAAAACAATAATAGGAATCCCATATATGGAATATTTGTATAAGTACATGGGTTGAACTACGAGTACTATGTATTTTAATCAAGTATGCTTTGTACCCCAGCTTAAAGCAAAAAGCTTGGATTACTTAATTTAGCTAAAAGGGCAAAACAGGAAAAAAAGAGCATTGAAAGAAAATAGGGCTGACAAAGGAGTATAAATATCCCCAAAAGGAAGCCTTTGTAGCCTGGCAAGTCCTTGAAGCAGCCCCTTCTTAATTGTTTTCCACCTCTGGCTTTGCAAAGCGATACATTGCCCTAACACACGCTGCCTTTTTTGCTGATTATATTCATTTTTACAGTGATTCCTTCTCAGCGTGTGTCCTGGAGTGTTTACAGCACTGGAACAGCAATGCGCTAATATCTCCCACAGCAGCCAGCACCTCGAAAGCACTGGCAGCAGGAAAAAAAGCCAGTGTCACTGGAATCGACATGCGCCACAAAGGCTGCATGCACACTACCTCAGCAGCCGCGTTAAGGAACACATCGCACCCGGCGCCATGTGTCGGCCACTCCACGAATCAATAACCCCGCGAATTTCAAGGATCTCAATCCTGCGTGACCGCCCTAGTGGGGGCGCTCATTAATTACTACAACATACAGCGTCAAATATACTGAAGGCCCCTCTCCAGATGGCCTTACACTCTGCTAAATCCTCTTTCTTTCTGCCACTTGGTTGTGTGCAAGGTGTGACTGCAGGTAGTGGATAACAAAATTAATAAATGCACGACATCACAGCATGCATCGGGTCAAGTATAAAAAATGTGGTTGCCAATTATTATGGCTAGGATATTTTGGGAGTTACAGTGATGAAGTTTCACAAGAAACTAAGGTGATGTCAACACGGAAGTGGAAGGAAAGTCGCCATTAGCCGTGGGCGGATAAACGTGCTCCAGCCTTGTGATGCCTGCAGATTCAGTCCATGGCGAAACAACAGAGAAACCGGGGATCATGAGCAATCAGTTAAATTAGAACCAGTCCGCAGAGGTCGCAGTGCACAAAGTGCTTAGCACACCAGGCAATGCACATCTGCCTGTCAAGCGATGGAAACAGTGCAGGATTTGGGCCACCCAGCAGTGGAGAAATGTGAAACGTCACATCTCACTTACTAGCTGAAGAGATTGGTTCCTGGTGTTTCCGTAATAGTACGGGTCACATTTTATCGGGGTACACTCATTCTCTTAAAAGGCAAGAAAATATTTAATGAGCCATTTGTGACAACAGGAAGTAGTTATCTTTTACATGTGCTGTGTCTACAATTTAGTGTAATATGAAAATAATACATACCTACAGTCCCTACTTGAAGACACTATGTATTCAAGCCAATGAATCAACAGTAAAGGAAACACTTTTACTTCTCCTGTGTCTCAGTTGGTAAACCTGTTGAAACCTCCAACTGCTGTAACTAACCTTTCTCACTAGCTCCATGGCCTGCACTGTGTAAAGCAGCAGATGGCTTGAAGGAGGCACCTGAAACGTAAGGCTTCAAACTCCTTGTGTTTGGGGGCAGGATTCGGTGCAACAAGCTGAGATGCATTAGCGTTGGCATGACTAAATTATGCAATATCAAATTTATTTAAAAAGTGAAAGAAATTGGACCACTGATGAGATTGAATACTTGGCTCACCAGTACACAAATTCATCTTTAAACTACAACGACTCTCGTAACCTGTACATTTGCTCCGGTTCCTTTTTCCTTTTTTTTTAAACATTTTTTTAAACATGCACTCCTTTCCCCTTTTCTTTTTCTATTCAGTTCTCTCTATTGATCACATTAGGAAGTGACGAAAAATTTTGTTAAACACAAGGGGTGCTTTCAAAGAGCTGTAACCCTGCTAAAAACTGAAAGACAGCCCATTAAAATAAACGGCTCTATAAAGCCAGAATTGCTTCCGTTTATTAGCTGGTTGGGATCAGTTTGCACCTAAACGTAAACCATGCAAGAAAGCCTAATGGCTGCTTTGTTACTGTAAAGTGTGATTATGTTGTTTAACAAGCCGCTAAGGCATTATTAATTTCCAGCTTAATTAGACCGTTGAAATTGGATTTCAGTGAAAGAATATAATACCAATTCAAGAGCACGCAATATTAAACCTGACTGTTCACGAACCAGGAAGCCAGTTCCAACTAGACCATACAGCATAATGCACCATGGTGTAAAGCAGAGTTCAAATTAGTCTCTGGCTAGATATTGCTTAGAATAATATAGTTTTTATATTTAGGGGTTACTGTGTCACCAGCCAATCAATGATGAAACTGAAATAAAAAAACAATGCCACCAGACAATCAATGATGAATAAGAAATAAAAAAACAATGCCACCAGCCAATCAATGATGAAAAAGAAATAAAAAACAATGCAACAAGCCAATCAATGATGAAAAAGAAACAAAAAAACAATGCCACCAGCCAATCGATGATGAAAAAGAAATAAAAAACAATGCCACCAACCAATCAATGATGAAAAAGAAATAATAAAAAAACAATGTCACCAGCCAATCGATAATGAAAAAGAGTGTGCAATGACACCTCTGTGGCTCCTCAGAGAGCCTCACATCCCTGACTTGATCTAAAGTGCTAACCGGCTCCCTTTCTTCAGCAGAGGACAACATTTGCATTCGGATCAAAACCCCGCACAATTCCTTGCAGATAGGGGAAGGAGAAGAATCTGTGCTTTCATAAGGTGATAGGGGCGTTTGAGTTAATTTCCTCTCTCCAGAAACCTTTACCATGCTGGGAAGTGCTGGTGGCTTCCCAGTGGAAAAGAAGGTGTGCAAGACAGCTATGGGAAAAGCAAGCATATTTAGGGTCAGATACATATTAAAGATTAAATATTAATAACAATCCTTGAGCTCTCTGGGGAGCGCTGAGCTCTACTCTCTCTTTTCCCTCGACAGTTTCAGAGAAAAACAACTTTAAAAAGCTGGCAGGAAGCTGTAGGCTCAGCCTCCCTAATGACCCCCGACAGCTCAGGAAATGTCGTCGCCGGACACTTCCGCACTCTTCACGGAAAAGCAGTTTGCATATTAATTCCCAAGCATTAGGAAGAAAGGTTATATGATGATGATGTAGGCAGGGGGTCAGACCAAAAAGAAAAACAATTAAGACCATGCATTAGATTAAAGAGAAGAACTTTTCAAGCATTAATCCAAAAGCACTAGATAGCTCAAATTATCCACAACTGAAGGTTAACCACAGTAGAACAACAAAGTAGTCAGCAGCAAAGGTTTTGGGCTATAAACAAAGTATTACTCTATGGTACAACTATGACACCTACACACAGACGATCTGGATGAGATGAGTCCTGGAACAGAGGGAGCCAGCATCTTGGTTAAATTTGTAGTGGCCGAAGACCAGGTTACACGAGAGCCTTGCCAAAACCCTGCATCTGTTTTTCATTCTGTCCAGTTGTCCCTGTTGTCTTTCTTTAATCCCACACTCTTATTCTAAATGCAGACATAAATGCATAAATTTGCATTTAAAACATGGAAGACAGCAGGAAGATAATGCATTGAGAAAAGAACAAAAACAACAACACTTCCTTCCAGAGCCAAAATGTTTTCTCAGTCAGTACAGAAGTGCTGTGAGAAAATGTCCACTTTTCTCTACATAAACACTCAAGTCTACAGTCTCTCTACATCTGTCCACTCATTGCAATTACCTGCTATTTTCTCAAAAGTTATTCTGTAGGATCTTTACTGTAATTAAGTTCCAGCAAAGTACTGCACATTTAAATAAATATACGTTAATAGTTATACAGTTTAGTGGGTAATTTTGTTGCAAATGTATTGTCACTTTTAGAGACTGCTGAAACATACAGTACTGTGTCTTAGGCACCCTGGCTTTTTAACATAAATTTAGCCTGTGATGTTTATTTTTTTGTCTTCAGCATTAGTGTGTCAGTAGAAAAGAGCATTTTTTCCCTAAGATTTCCAAACATTAATTTTCAAAAAGAAGAACAAGTACTTCTCCAACAGATGATTTGGCCTCCACAGAGCCCTAATATCAACAACATCGAAGCTGTCTGGGTTTACCTGGATAGACAGATGCAAGCGAGCCAGCCAAAGTCTGTAGAACTGTGGAAAGTTCTCCAAGATGCTTGATTGTCTAATAAAACTACACGACAGTGTACCTCAGAGAACTGAAGCAGATTTAAAGGGTGGTCACACCAAATATTGATTTTATTATTATTATTATTTACTTTATTTATATTATTTATTACTTTATAGTATTTAAAATTAGTGTATATATA
>JAOYSI010009811.1:0-10705 GCA_025775065.1 Hiodon alosoides
CTTGGTGGCAATCAAATAAACCAACAAACAAACAAACAAAAAAAAACCATGCTGTGCTCATGGCTGAATTATTAAGTATGTTTTCTTTCAGTTTTAATGTAGAGGGTGTGCATGCGTAGTAATGGAGTTAAGTTCATAACTTCGCTCCCTGGTTTACACATTCTTCCTCAATTTCAATTGTCATGACAGGATTAGCGGTCTCCAGTGTTATAAATACATTAAGTGGACCTTCGCTGGCTTTTATTATGCTTGATTATGCAGCTGGAATGGGAAGGTAGCTGCTGTTTGTAGTTAAATAACCCCTCAGACGCTCTCTGAAAGCAACAATCTTCAAAGCTTTAACGGGTCAGCGGTTCCAGGACAAAGCAAAGATTGATTTTCTCCCTCCCACTCTTTGTTCCCATAGTTTTAAGCGGACAGGTTATGCTAAATTAGTTTGTCTATGTTATTAATGGAATAGCTAGTTAAACTTTCATAAAACAACATAGTAAAACAATGGCGGTATGAAAGCTCCCCCGGAATGTAGCCAAACATAAACACACATTTTTGGACCTTTAATGTCTTCAATGGAAAATAAAAAAACCAAAAAAAAAACGAGTGTTCCTTTCTCATCTCTCCACAGTTTCTGGGAATGCTAATGAAATGGTGAACTTACGTTTGAGCGAAAACAGGATTAAGTTGCAGCTGGACTCCATGACCTTCTGCAGGGATGAGGTGTGTTTTCTTAGATTACACTTTACTTCCTAATTTCTCTAAATATCTGCTGTACTTGACCCTGTAGCCTTTTCGGTTGGGGTGATAGAGGTGATGAAATTTCCATGATATAAATCTTGAACTCTGGGAACTCTGTTTCCCTTTTGCTCCTGTATACCTCCCCTCCACCACATTATACCTCTAGCAATGTTAGATATCTGATAAGTACAGATAGTGGAATCGATGATCAATGGTTATTTACCTTGCCAAGTTGTAATGCCTTTCAGTTGTTAGATCAAATGCATGCAAGTACATTTGCTATGAGTGTAAATAAATCCCACTTTCCTTACCATTGGCGTTGATTTGGTGGCGTTAACAAGATATTTAATAGCATAAGGCTCGGTTAGAGCTAAACATAGTCAGATTTCTGCACCTCACACATTGATATTTCGAACAAGCATGTGAGATCTAAAGGAGACTAAATTTATAAAAACACTGCTGTCATTTCGGAACCAAATTAGCAATGCACTAATAGACATAGAGAGGTTCTAGTAAAGTATCCTTAGGAAATCCTTTAGGCAAGCTTTAATGACACATAATAAAGGTATAATAAAAAAGAGTGCAAACAATTTAATACATTTTTTAATTCAATCTATCAGGTCAATTGAGAAAAGTAATTGACTTATACCTTGCATTGTATTTAAAGGAAACTATTTAATTTCACCCAGAGTCTAATTTGAGATGCAGCTCTCAGGTGCTGGGGAGGCCATGCACTTCCTTAGATTATATACTTGAGTGGTTGGGGATCTTGCCTGCGCCGCATCATGGCAGACCCCCCCTACATCTGGCCCACAGAATGGGGACGACTCCCCCTCAGATTAAAAATGCACTGGCGGTTCCTATTTAACACCTGTTAGTCCTAATTTCCATTCTAGAGGACACAGCAGATTCCAAATCATTTATCACTTCTAAAGTGGTTTCACATGTTAGCCTTTTCCTGGACTCTCCGCGCACTGCTCATGCCTCCGGCAAACCTTTTCCAAACGTATTAAAATTCAGCTTGGCCCAAAAAAGTTCAGACACTGATCTTTCATTGTGGCGATGTCTGGTAATTATTAGTCCAAATTACAGGTCCGCATGTGACTGGACAAGTTGGACTCCATGTAAAACAGGGGGAGGGGTATGGATCTGTAGGTCTTTGTGCACTTCCCAATGTTATTCCCACTGTAGGTATGTCGGTTAGGCTGCGACATAAATACCCCCGCAGAAGTAGTTCCGTGTTAAAGGAGCAGCTACCACTTTGTTTTTTTTAAGTTAAAGATTTGCACACAATGCTACAGAGTTATTATTAATAATTATTCAGTACTAATTGTGTACTTTTGCATTGCACATTTACCACCGAAATACTATCTTTCAGTAATGTTTTCTCATTCTGGTATAGTTCATATTTTAGATAAATAATGTGATCACAGTTTTCTTTTTTCTGTCTGTCTTGTATTCAGCCTGTCAACCATTCTGAGGCAACCCTGTTGTGAAATGTGTTGCATTAAATGAAATCTAATTGATTTATGTGATTTATTTTTCTTGCTAATAAAATACCGAAAAAAAAAACGTACTCTGTAAGGATGGACTTTACAAAGCCCTGGGCACTGAAAGAGTTAAAAACATGAACGCTGTGCATGAACGCTGCATTTCATGCACACTGGCCCTACTTAAAAAATAAATGAATCAAATAAAAGAAAAACTGAAAACTGTTTTTTCGTTGTTGAACTTGAATCACAAGCGTTAGATGTCTAGCGTCGTTATTATCAAAGAAGAATACATGTACGTTGCAATTGTTAACTTTAAAATTTGAAACATATTTTTCACAACTTTCTAGGTTTAATTAAGATTTTAATTATTACATTTGTTGTTTACTAAATAAGGTTTCGACACATTTTCTTTACCATTGAAACAAAATTGTTTGAAACTTGATGTAAGTGTTCTTAATTAAAGCAGGGCTGTGGAAATGTGCACTAATCAGATAGGGCTAATAACAAAGTCCATGAAATTAGTAATTAGGATTTCATTAAAAGGTAGTGCTTTATCAGCTAAGGAAATCGTAACCTTTAAAAATGCTTTCAGGAAGGCGCGTGCATTTTCAAATGAGGAAAAGAAGAGAAATTGATGGCTTTTGATGTAATATCTAGCTTAGGTTTATAGCCAAATTGCACTGTTTTAACATGTCATTGTTTTGAACATACTTTATCAGACTAATTGAAGACATTAATTGCCAGTCTAGGCCTGTTAACAGCATATAGAACTCCAAGAAACGTTTTTGGAAAGATTTTGGTCCAGTTTTTATAGTCATTTTTTTAATAGCCATTTATCAGGAAACATCTTTTTTTTTCAAATTATTTTCATTGTTAATAAGCCGTTTTCCACACAGAAAGGTGAAATGAAATATTTACTTTGAATGAATTTATGTAGAAATATATTTAAATATTTTTTTAATAAATTCCATTGGCTCCCTAAAACAATTTAATAAAGACCTTTAAAACCTTTGTAGGAATACAGTGATTTCTCAATTTCTGTAATGCATTGCGTTGCCCGATTGTTCTTTAAAAATAATAATAATTTTAAAAAACATTCCCTTGGCTTAGAGCTTTCAAAAAATTATTTTTTTTATTTTTTTTTGTGAGGGATACATGTGTGAGATTATTGTTTAAAGGACTGTATCCAGCCTTACAATGGTAGCAGGCTGTGTCCAGTACAAGAGCAGCTTTATTAGCAGAATAATGGATATTTCCTGAAATGCGGTAGTGAGAGGTTGTTTAGACCAGCAGGGATGCATCAACACGTGCTGCGAATCATGCAACCACTATGATTCAAGGGCCCCATTAAGTTAATTGCCAGTATCTCAGAGAAGAAGGCATGCTGGGAGCACAGTAGTTTGATTTTATTTGCCCCTTAGGCATCACACATCTTTCCTTCTGCTTGAGAGAGACTATGATAAAGTGTGAAATAGTGAATATATTTATTTATCTTGTGAAGAAACATTTTCCATAGAAATAATTTATATATGTATAAGAATATTACATTTGAGTGATTAAAGAAAAATTTGAAGAAATAAAAAATACAATATATAATATATAAATATACAGAGAAGGCAATACAGAAAAAATACGTTATTTGGTCAAATAAGGCTGACTAAACCTGCAATGGCCACATGTGCCACTCTCAAGCTTTCATATTAATGTATTCATTAAAACCAATAATTAATGTCTTATTAAATTAATTCATACATTTCATGTACTTTTTTGTATTCATCAGTAAAACGGAACATTAATTTTAACATTTAATAAAAGACATTAAACTAGATGCCACTAATTTCTTAGCTTGCCAATGTTTATCATGTGTGTCATTGCTTATGGGCAGATTATCCCATTAGTTTGATTTGTGCTGCGCCTTATTTATCATGAAGCTTAAACTAATTTGCACCTCTGTATCGGTGACACCAGCACATTAGCCCATAAGTGTGGCAGTACCTGTAATTAAACCAGATGGACAAATAACCCTGTCAAGACTGTTTCACAGCGTTTAAAATAGTGAGCCCAACTGACTCGTAATTCTAAGTCTGTTTGCATAGAAACCTTGACATACCTACAGTACAGCAAGTTCGGGTGTGAATTCCCACCGCACGTTGCTGCAGTCACGTTGTTTTTTTAGGCCACGGATCCTCTAATTATGGCTTTGAGCACAATTAGTGTGCACATTAAATACAGGAGGGAATGAGCAGCAGGGAAGCCATTTAGCATCTTTACAATTTGTCATTCATGATTTCAAATAAGCTACGAAACACAAGTCAGAGACTCATAACGAATGGTGTGGCAAGGGGCTCCTTCTTTCTTGTTTTGGACAGAAAAAAAAACAGAACTAAATTTTGTTTCCAGAACTTTTTATATTATTGTTTATGTTATTAGGGTATATTGGTATATCATTATGTAATAACTGTTTATATAATTAGTAGTTAGTTACCTTGTGGTTACCTTATTTTTATACAAAGCTGGTCATTATAAAACGAAGGAATTTCAATCAATAATCTATTTCTTTTGGCACATTTTCACAACAGTGTTGTCACAAAGCCCTGAACAAAATGTTTTTTTCAGAGGGAAAAAACCCTGAAAATTCCGAACCAATCCAGCACCAAATGAGAAAAACAGAAAAATATTTCCCAGAAAGGTGTCCATGAGAGAGTCCAGAAAAACAGAGCGACAGAAAGTGAGTAGAGTAGTACAGGTTTGTAACCTGTTTTGGGTCGATGACCTAAGTTCTGCATTGTTCCGCCCTGGCCATTGTTAACGTCTACTCGAGGAGCAGTCCTTTCTCTGTCTGGCTGAATTTCTGCCTCAATTCGTGGGCAGTGCTCCACAGATTTTTCCTCTGCAACTCCATGCCAAAACGATTCAGGGGCTCTTGCAGAAACACCAAAGCTAAAATTACAGTCAGGGGAGAAATGAAAATCTTTCAGCCTCGCAGATGTCGATTCATACTGATTACAGGCTTCTTAGGAGGGGAAAAAGAAATCGCTCTGGCATACTCACGTCATAATCGACTGGACCATTGGAGCTCGAGCCTCACTAACATCAGACTCCACATAAATTAATTTATACACTATTCTACAATGGGTCTTATCAGCCCTTTTCCCCCTAGACTGCTGCCAACTGTGGAGTGAATTTGATCCCGTCATATCATTTTTTGAAGCACGAGATTACAGAATCTAAATAAACATAATAAGCTGCTGCAATACTCTTGTTGCCCATGTCTTATCTAAAAATACTCTAATGAGGCTCAGACATCTCACAACTTGTTTCAAGAAGAAAACCTTTTCTTAATGATACTACAGTAAGTGTACGAGGGAGAGAAAGAAGAAAAAAAAAAACATTAATTATTAGACCCAGTGGGATCTTTTATATTCTGTCTAGCCTGGACAACACCAATTAATACAGCAATTATTATCCTGCCCTATAGCATGAGGCTGACTAAGCCTTTCCCATCTGATGATTGGATAGGACTGGGGCAACATATTACTCATCTTCTAAGCACACTCGTTTTTTTTTGTTTTTTTATATATTGTGGGAGAAAGGCAAAAGTGTTCATTTAACCAGTGAACTTTGACTTGCGGTGCCAGTATAAAGTCTGTGTATAAAGTACTCTCATAGCTAAGAGGTGCCATTTTGAGGGGTGGTAAAAGACAAAGAATCCCATTAATCTTTTACACATATCAACCCCAGCTGTTGCCCGGCCTTTCTGGTTCAACCAGCATTGTTATAGCAACATGCTACATGCCACGCTGGAGCATTGTTACCTTTATTCCTCCAAACAGACCTGCATGTTATCTTGATGTTTTCATGCAAAGCTATGGTTTGTGGTTGCTAGATGACCATGGCAAACATTTTGCCAGCTAAATATCTTTAAAAAATTGCAATGTTTTGGGTATGTTTGAGGACAAAGAGGAAGTTTTAATAATCTTATCAGTCACCGTTATCTAACTTTCAACTCACTTATTAAACAGAGTATTACATACACACACACACACATGTATTAACATACAGAAAATACTTAATAACAACAATTTTGTGCTGGTTACACGTATCCCTGGGTGCAATTCATTTATGAAATTTACCTGACCCAAGGATATTATTTTATCAATGGATTCTGACCTCATCATTGCACAAATTTAATTTATATTTGACTTGACAAACACAATTGCATAAAATGTCTTTTGATTAGTAAAAGACAACGTACATGTTAGGAGTTAAGGAATAAAAAACTTCAAAATGCGGTGATGATTTCAGCCTCGAGAGGATGAAAATGCTGGACTCAAATGACTATACGCACAATCGATTTTGCTGCGATCATGATATTCGGAACATATCTTGCTAAATCTAAATGCTAATTTGTGAAAAATTATCCGAGAGAAAATGCACTTTGCATCATTAACATTTATCATAATGAATCACAAATGTATTTGTAACGATGGTAATAATAAAAATAATAAATTCATCATTGATTTTTTCTTGAACCGTTCAGAACATTTTACTAGTTGGTTAACTTGGCATACCTGGTGTGAGGAGGAAGCTTGTCATTATGTGAATGCTTCTGTGATGTAGTCAAATTAAAAAGCCCGTTCAAAATGTTACCAACTTTCAACCATCATACCTGTGTGGTGAAGGGGTGCACTTAAAAGTAAGGCCACAGTAAACAAAAACAATTCAAGCACTTTAAATGGGCAAAACTTAAAATTATGCTAAGAGACTGTACGTGTATTTTGTTTGTGTTTTTTTTCCCGAATGGGGGGAAAAAAGACGAACGGTTTGTTCTTTAGCAAGCTATCTTCAGCAGTACCTTCATTTATTTACAGGGTTTCATGTTGCGTCAGTGCCCCGTAGCACAAAGCCGGTCTTGACTTAAAGAGGAGTTGCTGTCATTGTCATTGCAAGGTGTAGAATAACATCTCTTGAGCAGGTTGTAATTAGAGTGCCTCTTGTGTAATGAGGGTGCAAGATTCCCTCTTGTCACTGGTGCCAGATCACTGGTGCCAGAATCGGACCCAGGTGGGAGGTGGCAGCCAGTGTGGGCTAAACATTGACGCATCCTCTGTTAATGAATTAATGGTTGTGCCACTTCTTCTTAAAACGACCTGTTTAACTCTGTGTGATTGATCAGGTATGCAAGCCACCTCAAACCACTGTCAGCATATATTGCAGAAAGAGACCATGTATCAAATACAGTGTTTGTTATTTTTACTGTAATACACTACAGTATTGAGCACATTAAATAAAAAAAAATTGAAATGACCGTATAATGACCATTCGTTAAATCTGTAACATTCGTTACTCCAGTGTAGCAGAAAACCACTCTCAACAAGCTACTGAGCACTGTCCATCTATTTCAGCGACAGGGCCACTGCAGTCAGCATTTGTCTAGCATCAGAACTGAGTATGCTCAAGTTACCAACATGTTTGTTGCATGGGAGTTGCATTACACAAGCATTTCCAGTGAACCCCCCCACCCCCCATGGTAACATTTATGTAACTAAATTAATTTCACTAGATGGAATCCTGTGTGCCTCTTCCCCCTCTCTTGGCAAAATGAAACCTTCTGTCAGAAGAATATTGAAATTTATATCCATTTGTCCAGAGAGAGCCGAAAAACTTCTAACTCAATATTATTTTGATAAATTTGGTGCCAGAGCTAGAGGAGATGGGAAACTGGGAGGAAAATGCCCTTTTCTCTATTCAACAGAGAGCTGTCCAGGAGTCAAGATTCCCCACAAACCCCTAGCCCGAGCCAAGAGTTTTTTCCCTCCATGAAACGTTTATGCATAAAATGCATATGATATTTGTGGCTTATACGTTTTTTCGTCGTTCATCAGAAAGTTATTTCAGAAAAAAATAAGATATGATATGAAAATATGATTGACAGTCTCTGCAAGTCAGTATGCAATGTAAACTTGAAAATAAACAAGTAAACAGTAAACAAAATGTTTCATTATAGCTTTCAAAAGGTAGAAAAGTAAAAAAAAAGTTGTGTTGAGTATTATTTTAATAGTTTTGATATTACGGAATACAATTTACAGGGACTTCTTGTCATACAGTGGGGATCCCTGAGCTCTTCCTCACACGGTAAGGATCCCTGAGCTGTCCGTCACACGATGGGGATCCCTGAGCTGTCCGTCACACGGTGGGGATCCCTGAGCTCTTCTTCACACGATGGGGATCCCTGAGCTGTCCGTCACACGGTGGGGATCCCTGAGCTGTCCGTCACACGGTGGGGATCCCTGAGCTCTTCTTCACACGATGGGGATCCCTGAGCTCTTCCTCACACGGTGGGGATCCCTGAGCTCTTCCTCACACGGTGGGGATCCCTGAGCTGTCCGTCACACGGTGGGGATCCCTGAGTTCTTCCTCACACGGTGGGGATCCCTGAGCTGTCCGTCACACGATGGGGATCCCTGAGCTGTCCCTCACACGATTGGGATCCCTCAGCTGTCCGTCACATGGCCGAGATCTCTCAGCTGACACCAGCTGAATGCACATTCAGTCCTTTTATAGAAATGAAAACTAATTATTAGTATATCATTAGTCCTTTTAAATAACCAAAAAATAATTATTAGTATAATTACCCACAGAGATCCTTTACAGGTTGTAGAAGGTGCTCCCAAGCTATAAGTGCTATTCTGTCATGCATCTTCTACTGTCGGACAACATAACTATCGAGAATGTTATTTCCCCCCCATAATGCAATGCAGCAGCTGAGCATAACTTACATTTACACAGCCCTGGGGTTGTCTAAAAGTTTTATGGGCTTGCTATATTATCTTGCTACATATGTAGTGTATGTGGGTTCAATAGTGCAGTAAGTATTTTGTTTTGAAAACAAGTTGCTCTGAGAAGTCAATATGTTTGAGAAATGGTGTCTGGGGTCTTAGCTAAAAAGGTTGGGGCAGGAGGTGAAATTCACATTCCCTGTTGGAATGTCAGACAATTTCATTTATTTATGGGGTGTGTGCGTGTGTGCTCTTTCTCCCATATTTTTCAGTGTGCGTGTGTGTATGTATCATACCCTCTGTCCAATAAAATATGGATTTCATATATAGTATTTACATCAGAAAAATTGTTATAGAAACAAATCTTTTAAAGAAGATAGATATTACTGTTGAGTTTTCAAGACTCATTTACCCAGTGGAAAACTAAGAATACAAATGTGTTGATGTATTCAAGATCATTTTCTGCATTTCTGCTCATTTTCCTGTTTTTTAATGAATAGACTCCTTTATCTCCTGCAAAACCACAAGCATGAAATTCCTTTCTGCTCCTCTGCGGAGCTCCGGAATCAGGTGACACATCAGAGTGGATTAGAGAAGTAATGTACATCTCTACTCAGAAGTGATGCTCAACACAAAACTCCAACGTCAATAAAAATGATGAATTTTATGTTTCTATTTTCTCACCATGTTCGTGTTTCTGTGGGAACTACACGTTGGCTAGACATTTGACTGCGCCTCTCTTTAAACCTACCTGAAATACTGCAGCAGACTCTCCTAATACTTTCGCTTGTGTTCATGTCACGTTCCTTCCTGTGTCCCTCTCATGCTTTCAAACCTTCAAACTCTCCTGCTTTTAAACCTTAATCAGATTCTGCAGCCCTTCTATTACTGCAAATGTAATGTAATGGTCAGTTTAGTGCTGCAAGTATTTTACTCTGCGATGGTGTATCCCCCTCTGTCTCTTTATCTATGCATAAAACCAAATGTCTTTTTTCCCTCTGCCGATACATTACCGTTGGTAATTCAATACTATTCAATACTGTCGTGAAATATGCACCGAGAGTGAATGCAAAATGGATATAACATGTTCAAAGGTGGCTATTTTATCATGATGGTACACATGGTGGCACATGGTTTACATTTTAGCGGAGTCATTTGGGAATATGTTGAATGTGGCAATCCAATATCTGCAGATAGATGGCCAGCGATTGTATGGGAAAAGCCAGGGGGGGAAAAAAAGAGAAGCCAGCAACAAGGAAGTATCAGAAAGAACCGGATGGTGATCAGAGATGACCCATTCACCGAGCTCTTTTGGCACCTTTTCTCAGTCGTCAACAGTATCTCCCTGAGCATTAGCAGTACGTTACTTCTTGACATGCTGTCCTGGTAAGTGTCACTGTCCTGAGTGAAATGAATAGTTTTTTTGTTTGTTTTTTTTTGTCTCAGTTAGTACCAGTTCATTTCTTATGAAGAAAGTCACTTTACGCTGAAGTGGCAAATCAAGTCAAACTTATTGATTCAGCACTAAGTAAAGTTTATTTTCATGTCTGTTATATACGTTATAACAATTATAAGTTTAAAAATGATCGAAATTGAATGGGCCCGAGGTCGGGGGGGGGGGGGCGGGGGGCGCGGGCGGGGGGGGGGGGGGGGGGGGGGGGGGGGGGGGGGGGGGGGGGGGGGGGGGGGGGGGGGGGGGGG
>JAOYSI010009812.1:0-10704 GCA_025775065.1 Hiodon alosoides
GGACATCATCCTCGGATGGGCGTCAAACCAGGCTGTGACTGCACGGGAATGGTGGAATGCCACATTGTCCCATGTGAACACATATATTGGCAAGTGGTCTCCCACCTGTCCCCTTTCTGCCTCTGGCACCTGTCTTTCGTACAGGCCTTCTAAAAACAGGAGAAAACGGTCGGTGTTATAGGGGCCAATCTCACATTTATGCAGGAGTACACTGTTGTATATATATATATATGATATATATAAGTTTTATAGCATTTATTTACCATTTATTTACATCCCCAACATCTCGTTAGCGTTCGCCATTGCGTTTGTTAGCTTGTTAGCTTGCTGCTCGTTTGTTCCATTTGCCTCCTGCGCACGAACTTTAAAAGTAGGCTGCTGCTGTCCTGCATTGCTAACCCTTTCACTACTGCTGCTGGCGTCAACTCTGTGTTTTGCTTGTAAATGATACTTCAGACAAAAATTCACACTTAACAGTAGCTGCAAATAACTTGTATCCAAAAACCCCATCTGTAAACCCGGGTTTTGTAATAAAACACAGTTCTTTTTTTAAAACTGCTTAAGGGCTTTCAAGCCAAACCAGAGTCACTAACAATGGTGACGTTTTTGACTACAATCAAAGGCTTCCTAAAATAATAACCCCCGTGTTCCTGGCTTGTATGTCATAGCCACTGCATGTCACCTCCTGGTTTAAGAGCTCTGTACTAAGTTACTGGGCCAATCGATTGCTTTGCCGGTTGATATTGAAATGGGACATCAGTGAAGAGATATAGGTTATCCATTATTATCCACTTGTGGGAGTCCACTATTGATTGTGTATATAGGAATGCATGTCATTGTTCACCAGTAGATGGTGCTGACGACAGATGTATCCCGTGTCAGGAATAGACCCAGAATAGGGGAAAGCAATTATCTCTAAAGTTTCAGTTACTGTAACTTGTACCCTTGGAGAGGTCCAGCTACCGTAGCACACTGGTGAATCATAGCTGATTTCTGCCTATGTATTCTCCTTAGTATAGATATTTCCCATCTAATGTTGTTTTTGGGTAATAGAGCACACATTTGTTCTTTTAAAGCTCTCTTTAGGTTTCCCTGTGGCTCAGTCCGATCCCCTGTGGTGCTGAGATTCACTCTCAGACTATGCCACAGATAGTCTTTATTTGTACTCTTTTCTCTCTCTCTTGCTCAGTATTATTCCTTTTTGGCAGCAGTTCAGTCTGTCCTGTCGTTTCTGCTTCTGCTTGCACAGCCCACCTTGCAAAGCTTAAGTGGCCTAAGAAAATAGGTCACATTAGAGTTAAAAAGTCACAAGTGGTGCAGAGTACTGAATATATACAGTTGTTATGGCTAGAATGCTTTTTTGAGTAGATTTTTCCCTATTTCTGAGCATTAGAAGAAAGTGGGTGAAATTGAAAAACCGCTTGAGATTACCTTTCTGTCTCAGCTTTTCTCTGCTACTCCTCTGTTTTTCTGTCAGCCCTGGGAGACTCGTCAGTACCCCAAACTGAAGCACGCCTTTAGTGATGGCAGCCATCCGAAAGAAGCAGGTGATGGAGCATGCGGAAAAACCTGCCTACTCATCGTCTTTAGTAAAGACCAGTTCCCTGAAGTTTATGTGCCTACTGTGTTTGAGAACTACATCGCCGACATCGAGGTAGATGGGAAACAGGTCAGTAAAATGTGTCAAGATGCCCAGTTACCATATGACTAAGATAATAATAGCAATAACAAATGATTCACTATTTCGTTAAACATTTAAAAAGTATCTTTCGCTTGCTTTATAAACTATGCTGTTGTTTTTGGCTGGACATTTTGGTAAAATTGGTCAAATAAAATACTAAAATGTCATACAAAAAACAGCCTCAAAAGAAGTTCATGCTAGGGTGGTGGAACAAGCTCACTAATATCTTTTATGCAGAGGTTCACTGCAGCACATCTGGCTTCCTTAAAGTCGTCAGACTCACTTCTAGTCTGATCAATCTGTGTCAATATCAATATCGAAGCTTGTAACAAAAAGGAAATGAAGGCGTGATAAAGCAAAGCTTTATGTTTTTCACTGAGACCGGAGGGACAGGACAATGGAGTCGGGGAAAAGCAGAGGGGGAGGTGTCTGTTTCATCAAGTCTCAGTGAAAACCAACACGTTACAGGTCTTAATTTCCCTTTGAAAGGACAGCCTACTCCTAAGTTCGTCCAATATTTGCCAGGAGGTAACTCAGGATAGGGGGTATAAGATTAAGGCGCATATAGATATAACAAATTTACAAAACAAAAAAAAGCAATAAAACGCGGTGGAGGAGCCACGAAAAACAGCGGCCACCTTCTCCGTTGCCACCTTCAGCTGTTGCTTAGAAAGCCGCACCCTTCATATAAACTCTACTCAATTTAACATAAAGTTTTTGGATGAGATCGGTCCCTCGCTAACTTTTAGTTTAGGATACTAAGGATTGTTACTTATTACAGAGATTGTTTATATTACAGTAATTGTTTTTTATCCCCTACCTGCACTCTATTTGCACAATGTTTGCACTGAATTGTTATTTATTACGGAAATTGTTTTTTTACCCCATACATCCTATTATTATATTTTTTTTATTTTAATTCTTTGTCTGATCTTATCTGCTCTTACCCCTGTGCTGCTGTAGCATCTTGAATTTCCCCTAAGGGGGATTAATAAAGGATCATCTTATCTTATACTAACTGATCTCACCACCCTCTTGTGGTAAATGTGCCATTTGGCAGTTTCTTTGTTTGTGCTCATTGGTCGGGTGGACTTGTGCCTTTTGCATGTAAACCATGTATATTAGTGCAATACTGAATTTAACTTGCATGTAAACATCTCTATTCATTCAGAATTCTCATATTCGTCTTGCATAGGAACATGCTGATAGATTACCGTAATTTCCAGACTATTGAGCGCACCTGAATATAAGCACTAACTTAAAAAAAAAAAAAAATTTGTACATATATAGGCCGCACTTGTCTATATAAGCTGCAGGTGTCCACATTATGACATGAGATATTTACACAGAAAGATGTTACACAGAAAGATTTTTTAACTTTTAATTAAATACGTAACGTAAATGCTTTTATTTCCTTCTTTGACAGCCAGATCGATCGCCTTTAACTTGAAAGCTGCATCATATGCATTTCTTCATGTGTTTTCCTTGATGAGGGTGTGTGCATGAAGCGCAAAATTACTGATCTGAAGAATTTAGTGTGAGTGCGTTTGATTTAATTCGAAGAGTAATTCATTGGAGTTTCATCCACTGTGACCTGTTCGGTAATTTCATTGGTCCGATGTGACGAGGCTAAATGTTTTGGCGGCACGAAGCTCGTTAGCCCGTAAAAATCCATAAATTAGCCGCATCATTGTTTAAGCCGCAGTGTTCAAAGCGTGTGAAAAAAGTAGCGGAAATTACGGTAGTCAGAATTTCATTCTGTGGATTTCATGTGTATTCTGACAACCATAATATGTATTGAGGTACTTTATTTATCTTTGTAATATGGGACAGAGACCTCTGTTTTACTCTTGTTTTAATTATCGATTGCAAGAAATGTGCTGTGTGTTTTTCTGCGTGATTTTTCCACATTAAAACAAAAATGTCAACGTCGCTGAACTTTTGACATCAGCATTTTTGACCTTCAGTGGTAGCTCAGACATTCCGTTGTCAGCTTAGATGTCAGCCTGGATATTTAGACATAAGCTTATGGCTGGAGCACACGTAACAGGCTTTTTAAGACCCTTTTGTAATCCCTTCAGCAAATAAGAGGAGGTTGCTGATCGACCGGGCTCGGTGTCAGACCCTGGCTTCTGCCTTCCCGGCTTTGCCGTTCATCAATGGAATTCTAGGAGACGCTTTGACAGGCACCTCAAGGAATCTCTAGCGAGCTTTAAACAAGAGAAAATTCTCTGGAACATCCCAGGGGACTGTCCAGGGAATGGAGGGAAGTGTACATGAGGATTATTGCAGAACCTCCTCTTCTCCCCCCAAGGCAGAGGAGGAAAAGAACGCACAAATATCCGTACCCAGGTAAGAACTAGAGGGACAAGATGTGCAATGTTTTTCAAAAAACATCAGGCCTCCATCCCTAATGTGGAGAAAAGGTCAGAGGAGCGCTGCCTGCCACCAGCTCCTCAGGTGTCAGCTCTTCAGCCTGAACCAATGCCCCCCCACCTTCCTTGTGTGCCCTGTCAGCTTCAAGCCGAGTTGTGCAAAAGGGAGCGCAACAACCATCTTCCTAGCTTCTTCCGAGGGCAGCAGCCCTAGGAGGTTTTCTTCCACAGGCTCAGAACACCCTTCTCTTGGGAACGTCTGGAATACATAACACATGGGCACTCATGTTCTGACCAGTTGCCCACTTGTGGTTCAGACACCAATTTCAGGTCTCTAGAGTAGGTGTAGCAACACACACTGCTTGTCACCAACCACCTCTCCAGGCTGGGTCTGAGAGAGAACCATGCAAAGAAAGCTGTTCCCAGCTGATGTAGTTAGCTACTTGGGGCTGCGGATGGATCCACGCTCTCTACAATTTTTAAAGGGTGCCCGGCAGCTCAGGGCACCGAGTAAGAGACTGTCTAAGCAGTGGCCCACGGAGACGGTGAAGATAATGTATCAGCTCAGAAAGTTTCTCTACTTAAGAAGGTTATGGTCCATTCCATGAGGGAACAGGCCATTTCTTTAGTGACTTTCCAGGGTGCAACGGTCACTGACATTCTGCAATGCTGCATTCTGTGCGAATCCACACAGATTGACCATATGATTCATCTACTGGCTGAATGATGTGGATGCACAGCGCCCTGGATTTGATATTGATTTAAATGCTGATGGTGGCTTCTGAAGCCTTCCACTGCCAATGGACTGGAGTCTACAAATCCTTGTTCATGCATGTGCTTAATAAATTATATTGCTCAGAATATGTCCTCACTACAGCTCAAAATTATATAAAGCTGGACATAGACATAGACGTTAATTATGACATTACCTCCAGATAAGACTAAAATGTATAATTTTTTTCTTTAAACTTCTGTTTCTTGTAAAATTGTAGTTTAGTCTAACCTTGGACAAGAGTGGCTGCTAAGCAACTAAGTAATAATAGAAGTTTGTTCAATTAGGTGTCGTCAGTTTTCTCTCCCAACAGGGAACCGCAGTTACTCTGTAGGGATGATGCTTTGCTGGATGACTAAAATTAACACTGAAGCAGCATAACATGACTGCAATTCTGTAGGCTACATGCCTTTTGGTTTGTTAAAGACCTAAGCACACATTTACACACCCAGAGATTTGGCTGGAAATGAATCCAGCCCCCTTTCACTAGCTGTCCTGTTCATGTGTTGCAGGTAGAGCTGGCACTCTGGGACACAGCAGGCCAAGAGGACTATGACAGGCTGCGTCCCCTCTCCTACCCAGACACCGATGTCATCCTCATGTGTTTCTCCATCGACAGCCCTGACAGCTTAGGTAGAAGACCTAGACCTAACGCCTTATCCGTCACGCTAATCTTAACTGTTGTTGACTGTGTATAGTTGACTGCCCTTGACTTCTTTTGCCTGGGTACAAGGCCTAGGCACCAGAATTGTCCCTTTGCCATCATTCATAACCATGGTCAGCGAGAACTATCAAAAAGACAACGCTCGTTTTATTTTAGAACATTTCCTAATGGCGCATTCCTTTTAGTTACAATGCAAATGCATACATTGTTTTTTAGGTGAGAATGAGGAAATGAGTTTATTCAGAGCTCCCCATTCCCCACCTTTGTTCAAAAGTGTACCTTTTTCTAAAAAGTATATTCATATTTAATCAATTACTGACAATATTTCCCTCCTTCTACTTGTTGACTGACGTTGATTGACTGCATTATGTTGATTGTGTTGATTTAGGAATCATTTCTGTGTAGAAAACATCCCAGAGAAGTGGACCCCAGAGGTGAAGCACTTCTGTCCCAACGTTCTCATCATCCTAGTCGGGAACAAGAAGGACCTGCGGAATGATGAGCACACGCGAAGGGAACTGGCCAAGTTGAAGCAGGTATTGTGGGCCTCTCCTCCTGTACACCTATCAAGAGTGTTTCCTTTTAGAGTAAATAAATACTCAAAAAAAATAAAAAATTCCTAGCATTGTTACATTTTTATAACCTTAAATATGGAGTTTGCATTCAATCATTTTGCTATACATAAATTAACTGCTAAATTCCAATAATAAAAACTAATAAAGGAAAAGAAAATATTGGTTTCCCCAAATATACCCACTAAACTGCTATAGCATACCAATTCCGAGTCTGGACTGGGAATACACCAGTAGTAAAAAAATAAATGCTTGCTGTAATTAAGAAGATTGTAAAGTGGGAAAGCATTTTTATTATTATTTTTAATAGAAACTACAGGTAGATTTATATAGTTCATGCAGACATACCATAGTCACAACCACTGTCAGCGACCAAATTCAAACTAATTGTCGTGTTTCCTGTGATTTGTCTTGTACATTTCAAGCTGACATTTTGACATGTACATTTTGTTTTACTCATTTAATGGTAATGTTGTTTGCTTTCGTATCATATGTACAAATAAGCAAGCTATTTAGACCTGAAATAATCAAATATCTTAGCTAAAACTAACCTGCTAGGAAAAACTTTTAAGTATGACATAATAATTAGTGAAGACATACACTTATTAGAAACTAGTCATTTCTGCTATACGGTTACACATGTAAGACAGATGTTTACTAAAACGAACAACTTAATCTAATTGTTTATCATTTAATTACAGAAATGATTTATAAATATATAGAAAATTTAGTTTGAAACAAAAAATATTAAGTGCAAAAGTGAAAAATTCCATTGAAGAGGAATTAATCTGAGTGAAAATACGTAATATTCACTTTCCTAAAGATTAGTTTAAAGTTACTGGATTACTTTCTAATCAGAAATTATCAATTCTTTTTTTTTACGAATTATTGGCAACGGTCATGCCAACGGATGCTTTCAAATTGTTACATTGCCTTTATGAAACAACTCAGGCTCTTTTTGACAGTCAGGTGTTTTTTAGAGCCAGCACAAAAGCAATGCTTCTCTCGTACTGCTTTTTTAGATATGGCAGAGTGTAACAACGCTGACATGAGAGGTAGGACCAAAGTGCAGAGTGATTTACACAAGTTGCAACACAGTAACCAAAGAGGCGATCCAAAGCGTAGTCAAAAACCAGGCCATGGTCAATACCAGCAAACTGGACAATACAGGAAATCCGAAACAGGGCAAAAACGAGTAAACAAGTAAATGGGTCAAAACCTTCACAATGGCCAGGTGGACAAACCGAGTATAAGTGCTGATAACAGAAAACCAAGAACAAATGTGAACAATTAACAATACACAAAACACGTGAAAATCCACGTGAAAGACTTGTTAACACTCTGGTGATGCGGAGCGTTGCCAATTAAGCTGTTGCCGATCTTGCCGAGATGTGACACAGAGGACTATGCATAAATACAGGTTTGGTGAGCCATGTTTTTATTTGGTTGGGCCCATATACAATTACAGATATTCATGATTGAACGTTGAATGTGAACTGTTTAACGAGGCTTAAGTTGGCTTCTTATTCGCAAGCTTCTTATTCAGATCCAGTTTCCTATTCATTGCTAGCTTCTTATTCAGT
This sequence comes from Hiodon alosoides, assembly GCA_025775065.1. Taxonomy (NCBI): domain Eukaryota; kingdom Metazoa; phylum Chordata; class Actinopteri; order Hiodontiformes; family Hiodontidae; genus Hiodon; species Hiodon alosoides. The sequence goes on from JAOYSI010009812.1 coordinate 7,648, forward strand.
TCTAATTTCTTATTCGTTCTGCATCATAAATGTGGCACTTTCAACGAGGATTTTAACGTATTAAATCGCATTGGGCCGCTAATTTCTCTGCACAAACCTAAAGAAGCACACCCCCACCACAATGTCCAGTTGTGTATTGCCCAGCCCATCGTGGATCTATATGTTACATATACCAGCTTCTTATTCACATAAAATCACCACAAGCATTGCACCACAATTGTTTTTAAAGGTTAAAATCGCGTTGGTCCACTAATTTATCTGCACGACCGCAAAAAAGGGACATCCCCTCTTCCACACTGTTAAAACTGTTTTTAACTGAAACTGAGTTTTTAAGAAGTTAAGAGTTTTAATAATTAACTTTTCAATTAACTCTGTCCACTGTTTTTGGGAAGCATTTAGACTTCTAACAGTTAAAATAAACATACACCTATATGTTTTTATTGGTAAATGTTAAGTAACACCATATTAGTTTGCAGCGGTTAAGATGTTAAATGCAGAAGGCCAATAATTCAAATCCCAGATGGAGCACTTCTGCAGCCAGTATATATAATGTGAGGACAATTGCTGTTTGGTAAGATGCTCTGGGAAAGACATCGTCCAAGAAATATAATAATAATAATAATAATAATAATAATAATAATAATAATAATAATAATAGTACAAATCTAAAAAGATGCACTTCACGCAAAGTGAGGCCAAGGCTCATTGATGCACGTGGGGAGCGAAGGGTAGCGAGCTCAACAGACGAGCTCAAATTGCTGAAAAAGTTAATGCCGGTTCTGATAGAAAGGTGTCAGAACACACAGTGCATTGCAGTTTGTTGCGTATGCTGCAGACTAGTCAGGGTGCCTATGCTGACTCCTGGTCACTTCCGAAAGCGCCTACAATGGGCACGTGAGCACTGCCGGCGGAGGCAATGTTCTGCTGGGAAACCTTGGGTCCTGCCATTCATGTGGATGTTACTTTGACACGTACCACCTACCTAAGCATTGTTGCAGACCATGTACACCCTTTCATGGGAATGGTATTCGCTGATGGCATTGGCATTTTTCAGCAGGATAATGCGCCCTGCCACAAAGCAAAAATGGTTCAGGAATGGTTTGAGGAACACAACAACAATTTCAAAGTGTTGACTTGGCCTCCAAATTCTCCAGATATCAATCTAATCGAGCATCTGTGCGATGTGCTGGTCAAACAAGTCCAATCCATGGAGGCCCCACCTCGCAAATTACAGGACTTAAAGGATCTGCTGCCAACGTCTTGGTGCCAGATGCCACAGCACACCTTCAGAGGTCTATTGGAGTCCATGCCTCGACAGGTCAGGGCTGTTTTGGCGGAAAAAGTGGGACCTACACAATACTAGGCAGGTGGTCACAATGTTATGGCTGATTGGTGTATATATAAAACTGTATAAAAGTGTTAGTTAAAAAAGATGTTGGCTTCACAATATTGATGGCAGACAACACTCTTAGACAGATTTTCGTGTCTACCAGACTTGTTTGACAACACCTACTCATGTATACTGGCTATAATTTGATTCACACGGAGTTGTTATATATAAGTTCTTTTGAGATTCTAATCAAAATGATCAATTTTGATCGCTGTTCAAGGCAGCGCTCTAGCATAGCTGGAGTTGAGATATCTAGCATACTTTTCCCTGGCAAAGATAACTGCCTGTGATTGTAAGACAGCAGTACATAGTAGAGTTGTTATGAAAAAGGTCAGAAATGAACTGTGCTTGTATGTATTCAAATATACTTTTGTTTATTTTCCCAGACACTCGGTGCTTCATTAAATGTAAATAGGGCACATTGTGATCGATCAAAATCATATCCGTTGACAATTACATAAGTGTGTATGATCAGAAGACCAATCATAGTACTGATGGGCCTGTTGGTGTTGACCACTGCCCTGTACTGAACTCATATGGTCTCTTGTGCTCCCCAGATACAGGTATTAATTAGCACTGCCACCAAGAACGGTCATCTGACACGCTACAAGAAATCAACTTGCATTACTTAGCACAGCCACCAAGAATGAGTCATCTGAAGTGCTACAAGAAATCAACTTGCACCGAGTGGGTTGTGGGGGTGCGTTGTTGGGCGGGGCATTAAAAAAAACTATCACAATGCTGTTTTGGTCTCAATTACTCTATTAAAAAGTTTCGCGCATGTCTCCATCAATCCAGAACCCCTCTTAGCACAAAAGCAAGTGAAGAACAATTATTTTGACTGCGCTATTGCAAAAGTCATATTCAAGCTGTGATACTAACAACATTCACACAAGTTAATTAAGAACAGGTAACTGCAACTTTTTGAACGCATGTTTGTGTTTATAAATTTAACATTATTATTCATGTAGAAATCACCCTCTTTTAGTCAGTAGCCTTGATTAATTTAAAAACATTTTATTTCAACACACAAGGAACACTGTTTATTAAGAAAACAAACTGTTCAGAAAGACATCAGACATTTTTAACAGTGCATATTATACAATTGTATATTTCTTCTCTAATTCACACAACACAATAAGAAAAAATAAAAAATAAAAAATAAAACACCTAACAACCCATAAGTATTTTTCTGATACTTTCATCTTATATATAATTATTTTACCGTAATAGTTGCTTTCTCTAGAATTTTTTGGACCATTTGGGATGTTTGAACGTTTGTAATTGTACATACTCCCAACCGAATAAATACTTGAAGAGGAAAAACAATAGGCCTAAGCACTAAAATAGGGGATTTAAATATAGTGCATTTGTATATTATTCGTCTGCAGTGCCGTGAAAGACTAGCAGGAACAAAGCAACATTTCCAATATAGACCACCAAAATAGAGCCTAAAAACTCCAAATCCATCTTCGGGAAAATGTTATAGTATATGCCGTGTGGTGCAAAGCACCAAAGCAAAAACGAACCCAAGTGCAGCTCAAAGAAGGGGGAGAGAGAAAAGAAAAGAATAAAGGGGGGAAAAACCCCTATTCTTTATTCTTTATTCTTTATTCTTTATTCTTTATTCTTTATTCTTTATTCTTTATTCTTTATTCTTTATTCTT